>JANHGL010007864.1:0-10239 GCA_024611195.1 Ceyx melanurus | reverse complement strand
TAAGATGATTCCTCTAATATTTAAGTTTCAAGACCATACACTGTGTTTATAAGCCTCAGGCCCTGAAGGAAAATAAGATTGAGTTTCCCTCAGGTAAGTACTTCCAGACACTTTATCTGCTATATCATTACAACTATACTCTATTTGTTACTGTACTATGTAACACAATACTTGCATTATATTCCACATGAAAAGCTGTTTCTGCAGCATCTTGTCAGCATTTCACCAACGCAGCTTTGAAGCCGTTTTGAATTCTGAATTCAGTGCATAACAGCAAAGGCTCAAGTGCACAACACCGTATTATTTACTCAGATGGGGTTAATTGCTGAATAAAAGAATGGTTCCTTTCAGTTTACCTTTTCACAATCTCTCTCACACTGGATATGGAAGACAGGAAAGTCTGTGATAAATATCAAACTTTCTAATCAGAAACGAGCCCAGTCGTATTTGAAATCTTGAACTTAATCCAGAATCAGGAAATGCAGCCACTTGTGTTACTGTTGCTGAAAGAAGAAAATGACCTTTTTATTGTAGCTTACATTCACTATTGTACTTGTGAACCATGGGGAATGGAGCAGGAGAAACGCAAGGGCTCTTAAGACTTTCTTTAGACAAGAAAACTGAAATTAGATGTAAAGAAAATATATAGTTGATATAAAGGCTGTGTTTCTCCAAGGCAAATCTGTCACTTTGTAACTGATTTGCTCCTAACAAATTATTCCTGCTTTGTATCTACTGTTAATATTTGCTGCCAGGCACCCATTGCCTCGAATTTTACCAACTTTAGCTTCAGAGGAGACTCATTTGAATGTAGAAAAATTAATAACACACACCCTTACCAGGAATGCAAAAAAGTGTACATTTTTAAGTGGAGATTGACTTTCAGCAAACACTTGTATTTCCCAGTGATGTTACAGGGCAAATGCCCACGGGTTCATTTAAATATAATGATTCTTTGCCAATGACTAATATACACCTGAACCAACATCAGTAATAGGGTGTCACAACTCAACAGCACACAGAGGTAGATAACACTGGACAAAAATAAATCAGAAGAAAAAAATTATATACTTTTATTTTTGTAATGTGGAACCTGGATGGAATTGATACCTTACCTAAACAAAGTCTTTTTTACATGGGCTGTTTACTGTGGTGGCCTTTGATGCTATGAAGAATCAGATGCACAGGGTGCTAACAGCCCAGCTGGAGGTAGATTTGCCAAGCAGTCATAATACTGTGTGGGCACTTAAATTAAGTAGATGGATTTTAAAATAGTTTTAATTTTTTTTTTTTTTAAGTGTTTTAGAAATACTGAGAGCCTTACACATTCCCTAGGGCTGGCTGATCTCTTCTGGGAAATCAGTTAATTTAATTATCTGGAGAAATCAGAGCCTAGCTATGAGTGAAAGTTTAAGTTGTTGGGTCAGACAATGGAAAGTTGTGAGAGCTTTCTGTGCATTTTCACAAAGTCTTCAGTATCTTGTAAAAGAAAGTCAGTGTTGTTTTCTGATCCCTAGATCTCATTTTTCACTCACCCTGATTGTGAAGATAAGATTTTTTTTTAAAACTTTTTGCTGTTTACTAGAAAATTCTCCAGAAGATATTTAAAAAGAGATTAAAGGAAAATCACACATTAACAAAAAATAAAAAGTCATAGGCAGTTCCTTAAACTTGCATGTTATTAAACGAGATACTGATATTGAAGGAAAAGATAAAACCGTTTTTTTCTGGAATAAGGCCTTATAGGCTTTCCTCATCAGCTCACCAGCTCTTATAGGTCATTGTGAAAATTCTACCATGAGCTCCAGCTGGAACAAATTCAGACCTTAACTTGAAGGTTGGTTGGCTATGCTGTGAGGCTTACCCAAGGCCAGCACTGTCCACGAGAGTACCAAAGGATGGGAGAGCTGCTGGATAAATCCCACTGACAGCATCTGCCAGCAATGCTGGGTGTCCCACCTCAGCAGTTGTGGTTGCACACAGTGCTGGGTGTCCCACCTCAGCAATTGTGGTTGCACACAGTGCTTCCCAAGTAATTAAACTGTGTTCCTGTATCCCATTAACCAGTGGAGTTTGAAGCACTGGGGTCCATCAGTAACCAGTAAATACCTGGCATGGCTAAAGGTCAATTAAACATTTTCTGTGCATATCATTCTGAGGGCTCACAGACACCCTGTAGCAGACCAGTGCCCCGTGATCTTCCTTCTCTTCCATTGTTTCATAGCAATGAACTCCTAAGACACCATAAAAATCTTGCACTGTGTACATAAGAGGGTGGCTTTGCCATGAGAACTGGTGCTCTGAGATGCTGCTGCTGCCCCATTTGAGAGTAACAGCCAGTGCCATTAACACACTGACTTCTTTCTGTGCTAAAACATTTTGTAAGGGTCAGTTCTAGAATATTCTCCATGTACTCTATCAACAACGTCTTCCCAGACAGTTTTAATGTCACTGGCCATTACCTTCTCAGCTTCAAGAGTCCTTACAGTTTTAGTACAAAGATTGTACACAACATGTTTGTACAAAAAAAGGATCTCCATCCCAATAGTTCTGTGGTGTTGATGAGCACATCACATGCATTTTCCTTGTTTTGTGCATTATGTCACAGAAGAAGCTATTGCCTTAAATCTGATTTGATCCACTTTTGCTATATCCAGTTTGTACTTTCTTTTTTCTTTTTTTCTTTATTCCAATTTTTTTATTATACTTCTCATAATTTTTCTAGAGCCTTACACACCTGCTGAGACACTCCTAAGAAACCTGAGTTTTCCAGACTCTCTTTTCCCTCCTTTTCAAACTTCTTTCATCTTCACCTGTTAGATGCTTCCTGGTTAATACCAGCCCCTCTAGAACTCAGGACAATTCTAGGGACAGGACAGGGATGTTCAACAGCCCAGTTTAAATCAAGCAGCTTCTAACCTCACCTCTCAGAGTTCAGAGTGCTCAGGGGTCACTGATGATGCTGAACACTGTCAGTGTAACCCCTCAGCAAACAAGCAGGGAAGACTGGCTGGTGCCTTGCTGGTGTGACACTTGGAGACACAACATACTGAAGTTCTTTAGTCTGTCCCCACTTGTGCTTTAACAATGGCACAAGAAAGAGTTAACAGAACAAAAAAGTCAAGTCCTACTTCAAGTATTTTTATAACTTTCTTTATGCCACAGAGCTGTGGAAAAACCCAACATTTTAAGGGTTGCTCTTTTTTTTTCCATTAGGTTGTCTGCTTTTACAGGTGGTGAGTCGCTGTGAGATCTGAAAATCTCCACACATGAAAATGTGATGGTGAGATGGTCTAGAACTGAAACACATAACCTGCCTGACCTCTTGCTTGCAGGTTTATAGCACAGGCACTTGCTAAGCTAACAGTAACAGCCTGGTGTATGTCCTGTGAAAGAGAGACATGCTTTTCTCCCTCTAGTTGGTTCACCTTTGTCCTGGAGCAAACTGCCTTCCACAGTCCTTTGGAGAAGAGTCTAGTGGTCACAGCACTTACCTAGCAATCAAGTGCTGAATTTCAGTTGTAATCTCCTTAACAGAAGACAAATCAAACCAATTCTTTCCTGCCACTTTCTTTATTTTTCAAATTTGCATGTCATCTTTAAAAGCAAATTACTTGTGTACCACTCTTCTGCCAGAAAGATGGATCAAGATGAATATTTTGAGTCAGGATGACCAGTGCTGATAGCTTTGGTGTTAGATTTTCTCACAGTAAACTGATTCTACCAGGCTGCTGCCGATGTTCATAGCACTATAGGGTAATTCAAGTGTGAAGGGACCTCATGAGGCTTTTGACCCAACCTGTTGCTCAAAACATGATCAGCTCTCAGGTCAGCTCAGGTTGCTCAGAGATTTATTTAGTCAAATCTTGACAACCTCCAAGGATGGAGATTGTACAACTTCTCCGAGCAACTTGTTCCACTGCTTGATTGTTCTCATGGGAAGAATTTTTCCCTTTATATGATATTGGAAACTTTTTTATTTCAATGTAATTGAAAACAAGACCATCTGTTGTCTCTTGTCCCAGACAGGTTTCCCTGAGCTCCTCTCATGGGATCCCAGCTGTCCATTTTCCAGATGAACCAAAGCCTGCAGCCCAAGGTCTACACCCAGCTATTCTCCCTCCTCACTCCCCCCAGGATCATCCACTCCACTATTTCATGGGCACTAAAATAGCAGTTGACACTGGTTATCACATTCCCACCATTTCTTCCTTAGTTATAATAGTAGATACAACTTACCCAGCCCATCATCCATCCCATACAGGAGCTACATCTGTTCCCTAGACTCTGTGCTTTGCTGTACCTAATCTTGAGGCAGGTTTCCCTTCACCCTCTTCCAGCATTCCCAAGGCCCTTCTTGTTCCCATTTTATCTCTGCTCGCAGCCATTGCTTCCATGCTTAGCTGTGTGTTGCTATTTCCTTCCCTCAATGGTTCAAGTTTAAATAACTTCCAATATTTAAATACTGAATGTCTTTCAATACTCAGCAGCATTCAATCATTTTTTTTTCATTTTTCTCACTGTGGCTTTGAAACAAGGTAAATATGTTTACAAAAGACTTTCTATGTTGTGTCACCACGAGATGTTTCCTCGAAAGGTGGACAACGGAGTTTCCACTGTTCTCAAAGGTTAAAAATAATTGCTCTTGTTTGAGATGAGGGGTTATCAACACAAAGCAAGACACTTTGGGATGAAGGTACCAAAGGCAGTGATAGTAGGAGGTTCTGGTGTCCTTAAGTATAATTTGTTGGTTTTATGCAAAGACATCCCTTTCTAGGTAATGCTGTTGTCCTGAAGTGTCTGCCATGCAGAAAGGGTCTTGCACCACTACAGAGGATGCACAAGGGAAAGAAAGGTGAACAAAGATTGATATGATCAATCCACACGACTTTCCAAAATACTAATTAATAATAATTATTTTTTTTCTGAACTGAAAGAAGATATAAATTTATGAGGAGGAACCTGAAGGAACTAGGGTAAGAATTCAGAGAATTAAAATTAACTGAGCCTGCTGCCTGTTTTGTATCTGCCAACAAGTTCTTTCTGGTATCAGAATGCAGAACCCGTGGATATTTGTAGTATCACTGAAGTTGACCACAACATGAAGAGGATGTCCACAGCTGGCCAAAGGGATTTTGAGCTAGCAGTATAAACCAGACCAAGGAATAATATAAACTGCTAGACAACACAACATGGGCAGGCTGGTGGAATAAGATTTTCAATATCCTAAAAAGAGGTATAAATAGAATTGCATCCATTCTCAAATTAGAAAATTTAGGTCAATTGGGTTTCATTTCTTCTACTGGGAGGGTCGATCAGATGTGACTTGTTCCTTTTTTCAGCCTGCCCTATAAATTAGAAATTGTTTATTAGTTTATTGTTATTATTTTGCAAAATCTTTCTGTACCAAGAAACAGGAAGAAGTCAAGGACTCCAAACCTTCTACAGTCTTCCCGAGACAGAGTCCTCAGCCAGAACTGCTTTTCATGCAATTTATTGGCAGCAAAAAAGAATATAAGAGAGGTGAAGAGATGGCCCATAAAAAGAAGTTGTTCTAGGTTGGTGTCTGATCTGGAATTTCACATCTGGAAAGGTGGAAAGTCAAAAGGTTCAGTTTTGCCCTTTAGGTGTGGAAAAGTGAGCATGTTTTATAAATAACATGTCCTTTCACTTGAACAAAAAATAATAGCAGGCTGAACATGACATTCCTCCTCTGAATAGGTGAGAGTGAGATGAGGGCAGTAACATCTGAACTAAAGAGGGAGGTGAACCCCATTCTATCACTTCTTACCTATCACAAAAATTGCAACTAGAGAGGAACAAATCAATCTGGACATAAAAACAGACCTTTTCCAAAACATAAGCCGTACTAGTGAATTCATTTGGTTCATATTTTGAATTTTTTTTTTTTTTTTTTTTTACCATTAGATGTTCCCTTCCCAACCAGGGTAGAAGATGCAGTGACTGGAGGATTAGTAAAGTGTTGGTCTCATTGGAGAGTTTTTGCAAGACAATGATTTTAAGCTGATTAAAATGTTGGGGTTTTTTTGATAGTTTTTTAACTTCTATTTTGCTTCAATTTTAGAATTTCAAAGACTTTCTTGAAAACAGAAAGTAATTGTAATAATTATTTGAATCATTTCTTCATTAAATCATTGCAGTCCTTGAGAATTTCCAGTAATTCTCAAAAAAAAAAAAAAAAAAAAAGCCAGGCCATGCCAGAGTTTTATCTGTTATTAGGAGAAGAAAACCCCTTAACATAAAACTTGTTGGTTGTTTTGGTGCATAAAACCATAAAATAGTAAATATAAATTTTAAAATGAACATGACTTTAAAGAAATTAAGTTTGTAAAGTTAAATCTTCTGGAAAGTAATAGAAATAATAACAGGCAAGTTCTCTGTAAATGGGTCTTAACCTCTAGAGGAGAAATTCAGACCATTTCAGGAGTTTATTGAATAAGACTTTTCCTTTTAATCTTGTTGTTGTTTTTGTTATTTATTAGATGCAGAAATTTATCCAGCTGTTTTTTATGCTTTCATTTTGTGTAAATGTTTTTTTTCTTCTATATAAAGAATCCATGTTCTTCCAGGATCTCTGGTCCTACTCTCTAGGTCAGAAAACCCCTTTGGAGGACATCAGCCAGAGTCTGGCATATCAGGCAGCTCTGCCTAGCCCATCATCTTTCTTGCTACCCTGTCTGTGGCTGGGAGTAACAGAGAGATGAATCAGCACAACCACAGATCCAGGAGCCAAACAGCTCCTCACACTCTCTCTACCACTTGGTATTTAAAGCATGAGTGAAACCTGGCACCTGATCTCCCAGACTTGGGAAGGCTGGACAACCCTGGTACCCCATCTCCCAGCCTTTGGAAGGCTGGACAACCTCATGGCAAACCCACTAGATTCTGGTCTCCCTTTGTAGCAGTTACAACACAGGATGTCTTTGATGATGTGAATCAATGAACCAAAATCTCACTATTTCTTGAGCAGTCATCACTATTCTGTACTTTTTTCCAAGTCTGAGAGAACAACTGAAGGAGATTCCCAGTGGTGGCATTGATGTGACTATCACAAGAATTAACTGGTTGCATCTGGGATGGCAACAATCAGCAATATTACTTAAAGGTCATTTTTAGCTGTACCTACTGTGTAGATAAACTAAATGCCCAATAAGAGGAGACTTTCTCCACCTTTCATGGAAGAAAGGAAGGCACATCTTGTCTACTCTGGGCTCTGCTGTTATGGATAATGATGCCTGGAATAGTGTGTCAATGTCTCATTGCACAAGGCAGCTTGGCTACCTGTGTGGAAGTTTCAGCATCCATGGTGGTGCAGAACTAGAGAAATGGCTCACCTGTGATTTCTGTGGCCTTCTTTCATCAGAGATTTACAGCATCTGATGCTGAGACATGTTTTAACTATTCCTAGTGGATATAAAAAGACCAAGCTTGAGTTATTACATGTTCTTTTGGATGCAGAAGCCTTGGATATGTCTCAGACATCTTGACAATTCTAAGTTTTTCTGATTTTTGGAGTCTATGATGTAAAAAAAAAAAAAAAAAAGTACATTGATTTATTCAAGGCTTTTGCCTCAATGCACATGGGTACGTCTCTGCATGTTGTCGATGCGTATCAGTGTCCCTTTAATAGGGGGAAAACACGTGTGTATCTCAGAAGTGAGGAATAAATTCCCTTACAAGTAGGATTTTGAAAGGATATGCTTTAGATCCACATGAAGAAACTCTAAAATCCCACCCCTAGCGTATTTTCTGCCTTTTTATTTCTTGCATGCAATACACAGATGAGATAAGAAATACTCATGGTTTCTTTTTGGTTCTGTCTATTGAAATGAAGTCTTGCTAAGGCATCCACACGAGGTTTAACACTCTGAGGTTAAAATACAACCTCTTAAACCCTATGTGTGTCCAATTCTCTGGAGAGCAAGAGCAAAGATTCCTGTGTGATACCTGCCAATTAGGAAAATGTACAATTCATTATGTTATCCTCAGAACTAGGTGGTGGGGAAGGGGAGTAAAAATCCAAGCCTAAGCTTGTTGCTTCCACATCAACCCCTTCTTTCCCTCTCCAGGAGTGCATAAGAGGGATTGCTGAGGATACCGAGTCATCCTCCAACACGGCCTGCACAGCAAGGACAGATGTGTCCTGAGCACTGTGTTCTGAAGATGCAGACAATTTATTGCCAGCTGTCTATCTGACAGAAAGAGAGATTTCAGCTCAGGAAGCTATTTGAAGCTGGAATAGTTTGTGTCCACACTGCACTGTTCAGAATCCTTCAGTCTGATGGAGAGGGATGACACAATGTTGGGACTGCTTCTTTCCTATACTGACTGCCGTGCAGGTCTGGGGCAGGCAGAGCACTGGGAGAGGAGGGGTGATGGTGCTGAGCTGCCCAGGGGGTCTGCTGCCAATCAGGGGTCCTTACAACTTGGAAGTCTTAGTCAACAGCTTGCTGTGGCAGCTTTTATCATGCATGACACACAAGCATCCCACCTGCATCTTGTGGATCTGGAGAAAGTCCATGGCACTGTGCTACAAATGGGTCAGATGTGGACTGATGACCAGGGAAAGAGAAGAGACTCTTGTCTTTTGAGTCTTGTATTCCCCAAAAATTCATCTCCAGGACCTGGTCAGCAGAGCAACCCCACTGAGCTGCACCAGCACTGCACTGCAGATCACAGGCCTCATCCCCCCAGGCAATTCTTACCCCTTAAAACCGAGGTTAGGTCTAAAGAAAGGCTAAGCAAATGGCAAAGAAGCTCACTGTGAACTTCTGATCGGGCATCAGGCTAAACTTTCCTGCCACTTTATAATCACTGCACACACAGCAGGATCCAGAGCAGTCAGGGTGTGCTCCATGAAGTCAGCTTGGATGGCACTCTGAACTGCAGTCAGATGCTGGCACTACATGGAAATCAGAGCCTGTTTGATATCTATGATAAGCAACTCATTGCAGGAATGGAGCTTCTGGTGCCATCCCGGGGAGTCTGCACTGGGGTCATCTCCAGTCTCAGAAAGTGGGGAAGGAGCAGGATCTGCAGCCAAGTCTGAAACCTCTGCACAGCGTGGGCTTGCATTCTTCCAGCATAGATGTATCATGTTGCATGGGGCTTCGAATTGCTTGAGGACAGTGCCACAGGCAGGCCTGTGCACTGCTATCTGCTTCTCCAGAAAACATTTAGGGTGAGCCTGGATCCCAAACTTGCAGTTCCCCCATCTGCACTAAGTGGCACGGGAGAAGCAGGGGGTGTATCGGGGCAGAAACCCTCTCTGCAGCCAGCTCTGCTGCTGGTCACCATGTGAGATACAGCACAGACTTGTCTGCAGGGGGACAAATCTGGAACCTGAATTAGCTTTAAACGGATTAGTTACACCCCATCAAAACCCCATGGGCATGTTATTACTCAGAATTAAAGTGACCTGATTTCAGGATAGCTTATTTCCACTCATAATGGAGCTAAGCTAAATCTGCAGATGACTGCTTTATTACTGCTGGCAAATCCGCTTTGCACCTCTGGGTAATTTGGATTAATTTTTTTCCAGGGACCCTCCATGCTCAAGCCCTGCTGGTGGCCAACTTGGTTATAGCATCTGCCACTGTTTCTCTGCTAACAGTGCTAGAAACAGATCAAGTGCTGAGAGGGAGCTGAAGGAGGAGGAGAGGGTCAGTCACCAGAGACTAGTGACAAAAGTCAACACTCAAAACACTCTCTCCAGAGCTTTGTCACCAGCTGCCTTTCTTAAGTAGGTGCCACAGCATCACAATGCCAGGGCAGTGATACAGGAGGAGACATGGCCTCCCCGGACAGGAGATCCACTGCTGTGGAGAAACAAGAAAGTATCTGCCCATGGGGAGCAAAGCTGTCCTGGCAGACACGATTTTCTCAGCTGAGGGAAAGAGAGGCACCCGTGGGTCCTCCTCTTTAGCCTTCTCAACGTGGATGACTTCAAGCTGGGATTCCCCAACCACAAGTCTCCTTCTGAAGACTGATACTTCCCAAATCCTCACCCAGGAGAGTCAGTATTTCCTATAGATGGTGAGCCTGATGATGGAGATTACAACGTGCACTTGGAGCTCAGCAGCTCTGGGGGCTCTGCTAGCTCAGGAACAACACTGCAGGCTTCACTCTCAGAGATTCTAAGAGAGGAGCAGCTGCCATGAGCAGCCAGGGTGTGCTGGAGCCCAGCAGCCAATCCATCCTGGGCTGCAGCAGGAGCAG
>JANHGL010007863.1:135053-149152 GCA_024611195.1 Ceyx melanurus | reverse complement strand
GTCTCCAGAGCAGGAGACTCCACAACCTCCCTGGGCAGCCCGTTCCAGAGCTCTGTCACCCTCACTGTGAAAAAGTTCTTCCTTGATGGAGTTTTGGACTAAATAATGCATATTTATGTAGCACTATTGGCTGTTATTTCATTGTAAACCTCCTCTTTCTTTATTTACGATACTGGCCGATTGCAGTTCATCCCAAATTTCCAATCCCTATTTTTAATTTTGAATCTTGGACCCTACCAAATCCATCTACACAAAGTGAAACCTGGTGAACTTTCAGAAGTCTGTAGTTTCAGAAAGACACAATGCAAACTCAATGAGTTACTGAAAATGCTCCGTAGGCAAAAAAAACCAACCACATCTTGATGAGATGGGGGCAGACAGGGAACCAAGGAAAGTGTTTAATGTAGGTGTTGTTGCACCTTTGTAAGATGTAGTGTGAAAAGACAGGGATTTTCCTGTGTGGACTGAAAACACAGAACAAATGAATTCCTACCAGTTCCTGAAATTTCTGAAAAGAGAGGGGACCAGTTAGCCTGTCTTGGAAGATGACAGATTGAAGGGAGAACAGTGGCCAAGAGCTTTCCCTTCTGTTGTTCCATTTCAGCAACATCTTTGAAAAGTGGCTTAAATATCCATTGGAGGGTCTTCTGATATAATTAAATACATGGCTAAGGTACATTGTCTTCCTGATAAAGCATAAACTGAGCAGATATGTGGTTCATAAGTCAGCAGTACTGGAGATTTCTGTCAAAAGCTACACTTTACTAGTTCTATATTGACTACTCAAAAAAAAAAAAAAAAAAGAAAATATAGGAAGACTTAACCAGACAGTTTTGTGTCAAAGAAGATGAACCTCTGTATTTTAAAATCTAGATGAGGAGCCCTGATTAGTTTGAAAGTAGCCTCATGCTGATTCAAAAATGTGAAATTTTCAATTCATCTGGCCTGAGTTTTAAGTTTGTAGTGAGATCATCTCCTGAAGAACAATGGTGACACTGGGTTTTGCCTTTGGCCTTGCAGCAGCCATGCAGACATCTGGAGTACACCCGATAATGGAGCAAATGAAAAGAATCTGAAGACCTGAAGATGTGGTGCTGATGGGTTGGTATGACCTTTTCCATGACACTTGCCAGAAAAACATACTCCTAATTTCTGTGCTGTGCTCAGAACTCCTCTTTGAAGCTCTGTCATTTATGAAAATGTATGGTCTATGCAGGAATTTACTCATCTCTGCGCACATTATTCTCCTAGTTAATCACTCTGACAGCTAACGTTCAGAGTCTTATTTCTCAGCTGAATTTTGTCAACATTCAGTTTCTAGCATTGGATCTTATTATAGCTTTCTTTTCTGCTAGGTCGAAGACCCATCATTCATCAGATTCTGCTGGATGTATTAGTAAAATTAAGTCTGCTCCAATATCTAGCTTGTACCTAATTTTAGTCTTCAAGCCCTACCATGAAGACTGCAGGGCTGTGGCAGTACCAGCTTGCTCCTGTCTCACCTGTTCTTTGCAGAATCTCACCAGTAAAGCCTGTCTACTATACCAAGAAATATAACCTTGAAGGAGAGTTTTTTTGCAACTGCTTTTACATGAACTTCATTTTCTAGAACTTTTCTGTAGCCCAGATGCTGTTGTTACCTCCTTGCTATCCCACATGTATTTTTCATCACTAATGATTCAAGACATTTTTATTTCGGGTTACCACATATATATAATGAAACATAGGAGCTGCCTAAATCCTGAATCAAGGAATCTCCAATATGTATTTTATATTATCTGAGACAAAACCAATTGGCTTTTTTGCATATCTGCACTCTTACATCAGTTGTGCCCACAGTGTTCTTTGTGGGAGGCAGTTTCTAAAGCAGCATATATCAAGCTATCTTCAGTGCCACACTGACTGCAGCATTGTTTAATGACTCATAAACCATTTATCTCAGTGTCCGAAGAATGGCAATAAAAAATCAGGTACCCAATATGGATGCCAGAAAATAGCTGGAGAAAATGTGGTCTGAAAAGTGATAGGAGACACGCCAGAGCAGAAACACTGAGAGGTAACAAAGATACTAGGTAGTTAGAAAACTTCTTTAGATATCACTCCTTAAGGCAAATACTCTCTGGGAACCAGACTTGTGTCTGGAATATCTGGCCGATGTCCAGCTCTATATGTACAGAAGATATGGTCATTGATTCCCAGTCATCTATTATACATCATGCTTTATCTTTAAAAAGCGGACAGAATTTATTTAACTCCACAGGAGGTGGAAATTCTAATAATGTATTAAGAAACCCTATAAAGCTTTTTCGATAACACTTATAAGAGAGACACAAAATAAAATAAATACTAATGCTAAGTTTAGCAATAAAGAACAGGATCAGTAATACAAGACTGGATCACCCAGGTCTTAATTGATTTATTTTTATTGCTACTAGCACACATCCCACCTGGTGACAGATGCAGTCACTGTCCTTATCTACTTCAGGTCTTACCTATATGAGTGTCTTAGCTTCTCCCTCACGTTTCAACACTGATCACTGGTCCTACTTTCCTTCAGTGAATCCTATACCAACAGTGCATTATAATGCTCCAGCCATGCAGGAGCTAATGTAGAATTAATGGGAAGTAAAGAGTCTTTGGGATCCAAAACATTTGTTCAAGGCCTAACCTTTTTCTTGGAAATGTTTTTCCCACTTTAAAACAGACATAGATTTTTTTTCTTTTTTTTTCCCTCCTTTCTTATTTATTCTTAAATGTTAGTGAGAAACAGTTTATTCTTATCAAAATAAATAATGCTCAAACATTAAATATAATATTGTGCAACTTTCTTATCATTTTGATTTTTGACAGATTTTGTTTTGTTTCAAAATAAAATAACTGAGGATGCATATTTTGATCTTGCATTTTTAAAAGAAATGAAGCATCTGTCTTGAAAGGGTCTTTTGGCAAGTACAATTAATTTTTTAAATATTAACAATGAGTTATTTCAGCTGGCACTTTTCCAACATTTCTGAACAACCTTCAATGCCATTCATCTTGAACATTCTTCAGAATGACCTGGCCTTCCTCTGTAGCCCAGCTCTTTAGATATTTATAACTTTAAGTGTTAAGTGAAGACATAGGACACATTTCTGGGGGCGTAGATTGGAAGGTTTGTTTCCTGCTAGCTTAGTGAAAGACATTGATGGGTTTGTTCTTATTTCAGTAGCTCCTGTGCACAGTATACAAAACTAAACAGAATGCAAGATACTGCAGACCACCTAGTATTTTCACTCTTACAGATTTGCCAATTTCTCTTTGCTTCCTTTAGATCTCATACAGTGTTTCTTGTCTTGTTGAAGCTGTTCCTGTCCTTACAAATTTCAATGTTTCAGTTAATAATGCAGTAGTCAGCATTAACACTTGTATAATTGCCAAATATATAAAATCACCAGGGTCCCTTAGCATTGATAATTCCATAGTAACTTTGATCAGGTGAAGGCAAAATTTGACATATCTTAATGGTGACTACTGTCACTGTCATTTTTATAACACTTCTTATTTGTAGGTGTTTACAGGCCACAAACTGGTTAATCTTTACAACAGGTATCTGAAATCAGTATCAGAGACTCACATGTCTCAGTTCAACATTATATATTTGGAAGCTGGGAACAGTTGGAAGAAAATGACATAAAATCAAATATGTTTTTCAAAGGTGATTGACTAAGACATTAGCAAGGACCACTCTAAGCCACAAGCTAAAAATCATCAGTGTGATTCAGAATTCCTGCAACTGGCATAGGAATCATGACATTAATGAAAGAAAGTGTGTATATTTTATTTACCTCTGGTATCTTTATTAGGGTATACTTGGGTCTTGGTCTTGCTTTCTCTTCCCTACCAAGAAAGCTTGTAGCTTCATCAGCTCTTAAGGTTTCCTACCTTTTTGGGTAGGAACACCATCACTGCAGCATACTTATTTCTATAGAAGGAACTATTTCAAATGTTATAGAGGGCAGGCAATATGCCTCCAGTTGTTTTTCCCATGGACCATGCCTAAACAGACAGACATTCTCCTAAAAACTGTTGTTGATTGAGCCATAAATTTCTTTCTATGGCAACTGAAAATTCAAAGTAATTAAAAAAACAAACAAACAGATAAAAAACCCAAACTAAACCCAAACAAACAAAAGAAAAAAAAACCATGTAAACTGACATAAGCAATAGCTATGGTTCAAATAAAAATGTGGAGAAAACCACATATTTAAGAAGGGCTGAGACATTCAGATGAGATTAATTTATAGAGTGGCTGAGGTGAAATATTACTCAATATTCAAAACAAGTTTCTGTAGTATGAGAGAGATGAGAAAATTATCTATCTGGATACTGTTGAAATTCTGTGTTCTTTTATGGTGAGAATAATAAGCAGCATCACTAATTTTTCATATTTGTATCCCAAGAGGAGTCAGAATGTCTCTCCAGTTATTTGAATAATAATGATAATAAAATATATGGTGGGGGGGGGGGAGAAGAGTGGTGAAATCAAGCTTTTCTTTGTTAATATGTACTTTAAAGAGTCTTTCAAATAGGAATTTATTACTGTTGTGAGTGCTTTATAGTGACACGATTACTAAGAGAAGAATTGTCTGCTTAGATGCTCAACTCAGATGTTAGTTACAGCCTTTGGTCCCCAGCTTTCCCCTGGTGTCACCAGGGCTGACCTCCTGTGGAGAAGGCGGAACAGAATAGTGGTCAGGTGAGACAGTGCATTTTAGTTACAGAAGCCAGGACCTATATGGGGTCATTTAGTGCCCTTGGGCTTTTCCCCAGGCACTATGCCTGCTGACTGTCCATCCCTGTCCATCCTGAGGGCTGGGTGATCACCTAGGGGCACCCTGTGCTCCAGTATTGGGAACTTTTGCCAAGAGGGTGGGTTCCCCTCTCCATGCAGAGCCCAGGGTCCATTGCCTGACTCCAGGCCCCAGTCTGCATCAGAGATCATACTGCAGCATCTCACTATGCCACACTCATTAAGGTCCTTTAGAGAAGGTCATCAAGACTGGCCTTCAGAAGTCAGAGGTATCTGAAAATTACAGCTTGTTTCTTCCTAAGGTGAAGATAAAAGCTTGGAAGGGCTGGATCTCCCATGAAGAATTCACAAGCTCCTCTGAAGACTGGAGCAACTGAAGAAGCTAAACATAGTGAGATATATTTTCTGAATGGTCTCCTTGCATAAAGCAAATTTAGATGAAATGAATCAGCCCTTTCCTTGCCTCCAATAACCCTGAAAACAACATGTCTAAAGTATCAGTGAGGCAGAATGGATTCCACTGTCTTATTTACTCTGTAAACACTTTGACTTGGCTGGCAGGAACCTGTTACTCATTTCCACTGATCACATGAAAGAGAAAACCAAAGCCTCTAAGTCTTCATAGGACAGAGTCATTAGAGTGGTAGTGAACACATTATTTCTATGAACTTATGTTATCCTGAGAAAATGGCATGGATAGATTAAGTGTTGCAATTTACTGTAGATCTGCCACATTACTTTAGTGTATATCTACAGCATCTGTCCAGAGGTTACAGTTTTATTGATACAGATTATTTTTTTATCCATTAACTTGAGGATTAAAGAGAAAAGGTTTTGATTATGTCATGATTCATCTCAGATTTACAGTTTCAATGAATAGATAGGATTTTAAAAGTTGTCTTACATCCCAGTGCAGTAATTCAATTTGAACAGGTTTTATTTTTATATCACAATTTCCACCTGTTTCTGATTAAAAGTGAAGACCTTCATTATTCATTTGAAAACTGACAATGCTGTTCTAATTACAATATGCCAACACTATGTATATGTGGTTATAACATACCTTAGTGTATCCTTCCTTAGCTGTAAGCTAGGAAGTCCCTGGACTGTTTTCTGAACTTGGATAGAATGGATCCTAAATCATGTAGGAAATGGAAAGAAACTGGAGAAGTTAGTCATATTGTTTAACATCCTCCTTTATTTAGAGCAGAACCACTCTTGGTACTGCTATGTTTTTAATTTCAGGGGAGCCTAGCTGCTGAATTACTTTTGATGATTTTTTATTTGGGTGGGTTTGTCCTTGGGAAGTGTAATTACATATCTGATATGGATCTGTTCAAACAGGGTAATTCATAGTCTACTTTAGATCTTGCAAAGCTGCCAAATACAGAGATGTCTAAAATTACCCTTTCCTTTTTCTGATCAAGAGCATAATAATGTGGAAGTTATTTTGTATACAGACCATTGTCTTCTCCCTTCTGAAGAACAAGATGATATATTATAAGAAAAACTTACCTGACAGAGTGGTTTATGCATCAGGTTTTAGAAAGCTGTAAAGATTTCTTCCTTAACAGTGAAAACACTTGAAAAAATTAATGCTATGGTAGTTTTGTTTTGGATACAAATGAATGTTAAAAGTACTCTATGACTGCCTTAAAAAATCTTTAATCTTTTTTGCTGATAAGAACTTTTCATCTGCATTTGAGTATTAGCCAAATTGTGATTTTTCTTACACAGTAACTATTTTTTTTTTCCACCACTGGGCCTAATAATAACTACAGGATTACTCATGGTATAAATTTCATACCTTGAGGTCTTTCCTTTATTTGCTCATGCTTGTCTTCTCTCTTTTTTTTCTTTTCTCCCTGTACTTTGGATGTATATATAGATCTAGCCAAGGACATTTCAGCAGGTGGATAGCCTTGAACTTGAATGATTAGTGTGGCATTTGTCAGATTTTGTCTTTGATGCCTTTGTTATTTAAAACTTGGAAATGCTATACTATTCCTTATGGGAGGGAAGTGGTAATCATTTGAATTTGGTCTGAAAGTCCTGCTCCAATTGGAATATTGAAGAAAAAAATATTTAATTTTAGCTATTAGTTTGTTATGACAGGTGGGTCCCTAAGTGCAAAATAAATGAGTGCCCTATGTGATGTATTTACACGTCTGTTGGACATGGCACAGTGTCTGCTCTGAAATCAGAGACTGAACTGAGATTTATGTCCACAGGGACCCCACGGCACCTGCCAGAAAATACTCCTTGCTGTTGTGTTGCTCTCATCAATCTCTACTCACTCTTAATCTACAGCATTGCTTAGGATGGGGTCAGTCAGAGGAGCACCCTAATGCCAACATGTTCTTTTGATGCACTACGAAATCCTGTGAAACTAATTTCAGGTGGCTATTCTATAAGTTGAAGGATCAAAGGATCTCCCTCCACCTCTTCCCCCAATGTGAACTTCACCTTGTCTCCCTGCTTCACTGTCCAGCTCTTCCAATAATGAAAACTCTGGGTGATGTGGTGGCAGGAGTGCAGGATTCATGTATATCTTCCAAGCTTGCTGCTGTGG
Organism: Ceyx melanurus; assembly: GCA_024611195.1. Taxonomy (NCBI): domain Eukaryota; kingdom Metazoa; phylum Chordata; class Aves; order Coraciiformes; family Alcedinidae; genus Ceyx; species Ceyx melanurus. The sequence continues at coordinate 141,791 of JANHGL010007863.1, read as the reverse complement.
TTTAGCAGGTTTCAACCAGGGCTACTTTGATTACATGTTTCAGTGTCCCATATGTTCTCTATCTCCTGGCTCCAGCAGTTGTTCCCAGGAAAGGAGAGGAAGACTGAAAATTTAGAAAATAATGAGGCAAGGACTTCTCACTCTCCAGCAGGCTCAGCCAGCCTCCAAAGACTGCACACTTACAGACATGTTTTGACTTTGAGGCAGACATGACATCTTGTCAATCAGATGAAGCAGTTTTCTATAATCCTGTTACATGCAGACCTGCCACAACCACAAAATAATGGATTTTATTTTTCATTTCAAGCACTTCTGTTATTCTAAGAAGAAGCCAGTTGGGATAAACTAACATCCCAGAGGAGACTATCAGCTTTAGGTCCCTTAGCTTTAGGAACCCAGTCAGGGTTTTTGTTAAATCGGATTGGCAGAGTAAGCTGACCCTCAGGTATGGCAGGGGGCTCTTTTGAATTGCCACTGCCATTTGCGCAGTGACCTGTGGTGGTGGTGGTCTACCTTGGGTGTGAGTCATGGTCTCTTGGTGCATGACAGCCTTGGTTGTTTTCCCCACTCTTTCTTTCCACTGCTACCCTTTGCGCTCATGTTGATGTCTTGTATGCAAGGGCATTTCACAATGGACAGACAACTTGGAGTTCTATGCAAGACATAAGAGGAAGTGCTCTGACCTATGAATTTATATAATTTTAATTTACCTGCTTTTGAAATCAGCAGAGGGGGATAGCCCTGAGGAGAACTGAGACTGCCAAAGTTGTCTTGATATGAAATTACCAAAACCAACCAACCAAAATAGTTTAATTTGGATATGGTAATCAGATTCAGAATCACTATGCATAAAATCCTATCCAGTCTGTTTAGAACAAAAGGATACACTTAGAGTACCATAGTGGGAGCAGTGACAGCTTGGGGGAGCTTCTACCAAGGTGCTATATAGGGAAACTCCCAAGGTGCCATACAGGAAACATACCTGCCAGAGAGGTGTGAGTACACTATGTCTGCAGTGAGGACTTGGGAATTAGGCATTCCCAGCCTCTGCACAGCATAACTATGCTATGCCTCTGTATAACTATGGCAGCTACATTTTCTTCTAGATAAACATTGACTCGATCTCAGAAGAATGATAATTTCACATGATTTTCCAACAATGCATTAATAATCAACTTGCAGTTAGACAAACTGTCAGTAGTACCAGCCAAATAATTTACATAGCAACAGCGTGTTACAGATTGGAACACAAGAAAATTCTTTACCTCAAGATCAACAATGTAATTTGTACAAGGGTCTGACTGCTTTCATAGAAGCCAGCTGAGGTGTATCTGACCATCCAGGTTACTATGCTATTGCTGCTTGTTTTTTGTTTGTTTTTGATTTGTTTTGTTGTTGGTTTGTTGGGGTTTTTTTGCTGTTGTTGGGGTTTTTTTGTTTTTTGGGGGTTTTTTTGTGTGTTTTTGTTTTTGTTTTTGCTTTTTTTTAAGAAGTAAATATAAACCTTATTCAATATAACATCTTGCCTCTTGTCTCGCTAAAAAACCCCACTGGCTAACAAAACAGAAGTGGTAAAGTACTTCTAAGTCTAACATAAAGATGCAGCAGAGAATAATTTCTGGGATTAAATATATAATTACAAAATTTTATGAAAGAGAATGCACAGTGCTTCTGCCTTTGTATTTTTTTGCCTGTAAATAATAAATAATAAATTAATTGCTCTTGTAGGCAATATATGGCATAAAATATATGAATTATCTGTTCTAAATACATCTCCCATGGTATTAATTACCTCAGCTGGTTGAGGACAACATTTTGAAGCCTTTCTCAAGCTAAATTCCAACTGAGTTTGGAGCATCTGGTTGAAAATTTGTCTTGTGACATTTGGTTGTATGTTCATCAAAGGATAAGTGGAAACCACCTAACTTTATTAAGACAGGCTCCTTATTTTCCTAATACTGAGCCAGAGAGAGATTTAGCTCCCATATAGTGTGAAAGCTTAATTAGCAATTCTGAATTGCCCTCAAACTGATGATCCCTGTTGGTGAAAGGAGAAGCTTAGGAGGCAAGTAAATTATGTGGTTAAAATTCTGTACAGTTTATAGCCTTGAAATGCATTCATTCACGTAAAACACCTTGCACAGTCAAAGGACATATTCTGCAGCTTCCACATTTGGTACATCAGTGGCCGTACTCAGCAACTCAGGATGGACTTCTGAGCCCATAACTGCTCCTAGCTTCACAGAGGATGAAAAGACTGCCAAGAGGCGTGCATATAACATGGTAATAATCCCACCAAGCCACGCCACTGAAACTGTATTTGTTTAAATTAACATGTCTTTCAAATATATCTCTTTGCCTTCTGAAGTAAAATGTTTGAGAGTTCACAGTTCATTATTATAACATGCTGTTCTCTGGTCTCCAAGCACATGTTTCTGTGCTGGTCTGTTGTGAGATACACTGAGAGACGAATATGAAATGTTACAGCCCAGTAAGATTGACTGAAAAAGCATGATCAAGGTCATAGAAATCACTGCAGGAGGTCTGAGTTGAACATCTGCCAAAATACTATAATAAGTATGGTTTTTTTCCAGGAAACACAACAGAAGAATTTAGGTCAGATTACTGAACTGGAAATCAAAGATCCCAGTGATTCCTCAGAATTGGAGAGTCTTGTTGAGATGTGATTAAAACAAGAGCAAATGTATTAACCTTCAAACTCAGATACCCTATGGATTAACACAACACTGGTTTAAGAGGGGTTGTTTCATAGACATCTGAATGTGCACCATGGTGGCTAGTACTAAGGGGAGGTAGCTGAAAAAGCTCCTCAGGCCCACTGTAAATCAACACTTTCACATTTGCAGGTAGAGGAAAAAATGCTTCATACCACATCTGATGCTATGCAGAGGAATATGGTTTTGCCTTGGACTTACCTGAACTTTGTCCATTCCAAGTGAACAAATGTAAGCAAACTTCATGAAAGCCTCCATTATTGGTGTGTGGCTTTGAACAACTTCAGGAACCTTGAAACTCCAACTTGGACTGGTTAATTGACATCTTTGTTGTCAAAAGTTTCAAAGCAGCATAACGACTGGATCAGAAATCACCCACAGGACACTGCTGTCAAAAGAGGAACAGCTGATGGAAAATGTCAAATTAATAGAAGATACTCTGGTGACCAAAAAAAAAAAAAAAAAGTCTTAAAAGATGTTAGGAGAAGCCTTGTTCATAGGAAGAGAGAATAAGAAAAGCACCAGACAACTCAGAAGAGAAGGGATCCTTCAAGTCAGCAAGAAAAAAAATTGCCTTTTCCTCTTTCACTCAAATTTGTGGGCAGCAGCTGACAGCATCAAATCTGCCTGGGAACTCAAGCCAGGAAACTGGGAGGCAGCCAGGAAATTCTAAAATGCCGTCTTTTAATAAGGTTGAAGAAGTTTAAGTCAGGAGAATTTTAATTTTGCTTGTGGAAAATTTATAAACAGCAGAGGCTCAACTGTCCTATTCACCGTAAATTGTTACTTCAGTCTGGAATCATGCTGTGAGCTGAAGCCATGGTACAAAAAACTAAAATACCTGATTTCCAAGTATGTTCAGTCCAGTGCAGTCTGTGCTAAAACTCCTCATGCATTCTGTGAAGCCCTGTTAACTATTGTCAGCAAGAATTTCTCATGGGACTGTAGAAGGGGTCTGGGGGTTCATTTGGGACACAAACCCAAAGGGGTCTGTTAAACAATGATCAATTGGACAAATTTCTACTACTAGACATGGGTGCAACTCCATCCACTGCCACTGTTTCACCACTGTATGGCTAAGGATGCACATCATGCAGGGCGGTATTTGGTGTCTACAAGGAGCTAAAAACAAGGTAATGCTGCACAGTACCAGAAGGTGCTTTTGCTACCATGGCAGTGCTATCAAGAAGGGCTTGGGGGGTTGTGTTTGGTAAACAGGAGTGTATCATCCGAACTAGTAAAATCCTAGAGGCAGACATCATCATATTGGCAAAACCACAAAAAAACAGTGGTAAGAGGTTGATTTGTGAGCCTGATGAATGTAGCACAGACATAAAAAAATTACCCTGATAAACTGCACCTGTACTAAGAGAGATAATAAACAAGTGCTTTCTAATTTGCACCTTGGCTGAAAGGTGCACTCCAGGACCATGGACTTGCTAGAAGTGACTGTACCACTGAGCATTTTTACCTCTTAGAAACATGGATGATCTCCTACCACAGATTTGTTCCCTGCATGGATATCCTGTGACTCTACTTGTTTTAAAATGTGTTATTGATATTTATTATATGTATAATTTCTAGTTACTTGTCCATGAGGGTTCACCATCCCCAGGGGTTTCTGTGCTGCTCTGTGTCTCGGCAGACCTAACTCCAAAGGCAGAAGTGATGCTGAGAGGAATGAGGTGCTTGCTGGCACCCTGCAGCCACAGATACTCCCCACTCCAACTGCCCATTTGTGAGAGGACCTCTTCCCCTTTGCCCATCATTCTCCTTCAACATCTGGGTTGTCTGTTTGTAATATTTTTTCTCTGTGAGGATTTTCCTGGTGTTACTGAAAAGTGGTAATGAAAATATATTACCGACAGCACTGGATAAATCTCACAATAAGCAAGGTTTATTTTTGCTCAACCTTAGATTTTCCCCATGGTTTTAACTGTTCCATTTTCCATTTTCATACTAAAATAATCTTTTTAGAGAACTACATTATCCGTGCAGTTGAATGAAAAGGAAAAGGAACTGGCTTTCAGTTTATCGCTTAGCCTTGAAGATATTTTACTGTCTGCTGAGAAAATATTCTCTTTCAATCAGTACTTATTTTCAGATTCTCTTATTGAAAGAGCACACAAAGTTAATCTTATAATTCATAAGATGCTTTCTCCATATCTTTGTACTAAGAATAAAGATAAAAAGCTCACTTTTGTACAAAACCAGGTTCTCTTACCTTAAGTCAAGTCGAATTTTGGAATTTCCCTGTATTTTTTTAAAGATATCTTATAATACCTGAAATTATCTAAATTATCCAAATGAAAAGCCTCAAATTTGTCAGGATCTGCAGAGCTAGCTAAGCAGCAATTACTGTATAGGGAAATAAAAGGCTTAAATTTACTTTAGATTATAGATAGGAGCATATTTATAGGCTTGCATTAAAATGGCTTTTGTAAGAGAAGAAAGTCAGGGGAGTTGATTCTTGTGGGTTTTGATCCTGTAGCATGCAATTCTCTGTGATCAGGATCAGCCACTTAATGAGATGGAGCATTCCAGGACAAAGAGAAAGTAATTGAAAAAATGCCTTGGGCAAAGCACATCTATGTTTGTTTTTAATAATAAGTTTTGGTGGCCAATGTGAATTAGCAGTTATTGGAGACCTACGTTCAGTTTTCACTAAAGTCCATCATCTTTCTGATTTAACAATTCTTTACAATTAATCCCCTGACTCTGCAAAGTCTTCTTCATCTTTCTTGCCTAGTATAACATAAAATAGTCCTTGTGCTTTGGACACCTTTGAATCAGATTTAAACACTGAAAATCTGAAGGTGTTCAGAGTTGGAATTATCATTTATTCATACAGAGCTAAAATCCAACTCAGGATTATTGCAGCAGAAACCACTTTATGAATTAGACTGCATGTGTGTGTGCATGAGTCTGTAAATACTTCCTTGTGAGAAAACAAAAGGAGGCACTTTCAAAACATAACAGTGAGACAGAAAAGTATTCTTACATAAAAAAGCACAGTTTATACACCAGACAGCTAACCAAAAATAGGAAAAAATAGGAAAAAAAAAAACACCTAAACAAATTCAGGCAAAAAATTGAGATAATTTACTGAAAAAAAACCCAACCCAAACCAGAAATAAATAAACCCCAGTCCATCTCCAGTTTTTAATATTGCTTATAGATCAAAGGATCCAGCACATGAGCTATAGAAGAAAACCATTGTTATTAATCAGCCAAATTCTTATAAGCATTAATAACATTTCTAAATTGAGTTTACTTCATGAGATTCAAACCAGACTTTTGTATTAGTTGAATTTTGGGAATATTTGTTTAATATGTCTGAATCATTTTTTTGTTACTATTTGTATGAAAAAAATAGCTTTTTTAAATGAATGTTTTATGGGGGTTTTGGATGGGAATATAATAAATGCTTAAAAAAAGAAAAAAATTATTAAAAAATTATCTTTTAAACAAAGTGAACACTGAAGAGTTTCTTTTTTATTTGAAAAAAATAATGCAGCAATGTGATATATATTGTGGCAACACAGGGAATAAAATCAGAATTAACTCTTGTCTGGAGTGAATAGTAGGACAGTTGAAAGTAAAATTTAACTTCTGTCTTGTTAAATGGCAGTTCATTATTTAATGACTTCCTACATTATACAATTGCTATTACTGGTTCTTTGGAGCAGTCTTCATTACTCACAAAATAATTATTATCTACACAGAATTTTAATGGTATCTTGTAAACATTCACTATATTCAAAGAAGGGTCAGATTCAAACAATTAAAGCTCACAAAACACCACCAATGAGCTTTAAAAAACAGTATGTTCTGTTAATACACTCACTGGGTTCCAGATAATTCTGCAGCTGAAGGCTGAAGTGCTTATATAGTAGAATATTTTTTAGCATAGACTATTATCATCAGAGGTGACAGAGCTCTGGAACAGGCTGCCCAGGGGGGTTGTGGAGTCTCCATCTCTGGAGACACTTAAGACCCGCCT
>JANHGL010007863.1:105521-134953 GCA_024611195.1 Ceyx melanurus | reverse complement strand
GACACTTAAGACCCGCCTGGATCTGTTCCTGAGAGACTTGGTCTAGATGATCCTGCTCAGGCAGGGGGGTTGGACTACATGATCTTCTAGGTCCCTTCCAGCCCCTAATTTCTGTGATTTTGTGATTCTGTGATTCTGTGATTCATGTAGTTATTCATGCCACCTGAGCTAAGTGAGATTGAAAATCTGGCACATAAACAGTGGAACAAGATTTTGGACAGAATCTTGCTTGATTTGGAAGCTCACTGGTTTTGCATAGATCCAGAGTTAGATTTCCTGAAATATTTAATCTTCCAGAAAGGCACATTTTAGTAATGAACTGGTGTCATCTGCAATACATGCATTTACATTATATATAACCTACTAACTACTGCATATAAAGAAACAGAAACCATTAGCACTTTTCTCTGAAACATTACAGCAAAAAATATACTGTTTTTTTTTTTGCATAAGCCTGTGTGTGCAAACAGAAGCTAAGGTTGTTTTCAGACTTGAGCTTTGCAATGCTTCTCCTGTGGCCTCAGCTCAGCAACAGACCCCTAAAGGATAAAACGGGAGGTGGATAAAATCCACACAACTCATCCTAATTTAAAGAAAGCGGACAGAGAGTAGTAACTAGGAAATGTAAACTGTCCCTACTGTATAAGACAGCAGCCAATGTCTTTGATTTATACAACCAGGGTGAGCTGACCAGGAGGCATTAGCTGATCCAGGAGATTATTATACCCAGTTTTGTTCTAGGCAGGGCTCTTCTGTGTTTCAGCAACAAGTTTCTCTGTTGCTCAGTATTTACCTCTATCAAAGGACAGCACTGTGTTACAAAGGCAGTTATTGTGTCTCCCCATTTCTCGCCATTACCTGCTGGGTTTTACAAACTGTTTATTTCAAATAATGTTCTTATTGTGTGAGCAACAAAGGCCTTGGGAAAAGGAAGATTCTTTTATTATGTTTTGTTTGTGGTTAAGTTAAAATTATAGGGTCTCATCTCAGAAGTTTTAAGAATTTTCTATATCTGAGCTTATTCAGTCAAAGAGAAATTTAAGAATGAACTTATAGAATCATAGAATCATTCATGTTGGAAAAGACTCTTGGGGTCATCAAGTCCAACCATCAGCCCTACTCTCCAAAGTTCACCACTAAAGTATGTCCCTCAAAACCACATTCTCTGAATCTTCCCTGGCTTTGCACGAATGTAATCCTGAATCTCATATATGCTTGGAAGAATTCACTGTGTAAATAAGTGTAAGATCAGAGAAGGAATTATTTCCTTCAGACCACTGTGTTTTGCCCTGGACCATCCAACAGTGTTTTGATATTGAAGTAAACATTCAAAAAGAATCAATTAACGAATTTCAGGACTCCATTTGGGGAACAACCCTATGGCCTTAATTACTGACTGCTTTGTTGTTGTTAGTAGTATATGATGCATTTTCTCAACCTAAGACTGCTTTGATAGGTTACTGTTTCAGTTGGAAATGTGGAGCACTGCCATGATTTTCTCACCTATGCCCCATGACACAAGATACTAAAACCCATAGGTATAGAAGCAAAAGTTTAAGCTCAGTTTGACAGCAATTCTACTGAATATAGACACATTGTTGATTACCTTGTTGAACTGGAGACTAGTAAAGGCAGTAACTAATAATGACATTATATAACTATTTCAAAACATCAGCTTTATGGACTAAAAGTACAAAGAAGCACCTTGAAATAAGATCTATTTTTGTTGCTCATGGGCTGATGATTTCATTTCCTTAGCCAGTTATCGTGCTCTGTAAGGATAAATATACCCTTAACATATAGTCAGGTTTTTAACTCTAACAGCATGGCAACGCATGCAGGGACCAATGCCATCCCTTTAGTAGGAAGCAATTTTCATGTTGTAAGCAGGTAAGATGAAAGCAATGCATAACTCATTTAGGTAGCACCGCAGACAGGCTCAGGTTAACTACAAAGGACAGCTCGGCATGTTACCCACAATCTCCTGAATTCCTTCAGCTGCCTGTCTGCAGCTGGAGAGGCTTTGTAAACTGTGGATAAAAATAGAGTTAGACAGTATTCCCATAAGAATACTGGAAGGGGAAAAAAATAAAAAAATAAAAATTTTTATTAAAATCTCACACAGTTTGCTGTTTGTGAGACACTTAAGCTATCTACTCCGTCCCCTTCAAACAATCTCTTCTGGTACAATAGAAATAGTGGTATTTATTTTATAGACCTGGTATAAAAAACCAAATCCAAGTCATTATAGTTTGCATGTCATTTAAGACACGTATCTTTATTTATTAGTGTTACATGTTACATGCAAGACATGATACCAGCTTTAGTGTAGTTTACTTATATTCCCATTCAATACAGCATATGCTAACCATACATCAAACTTTCTATGGGTTTTTGTGGCAAATACTTGCAAATATACAATTCTTTATCTATGCTTATTTACTGATACTATTTTAGCAAGAAAGGAATTGAAATTTCCTTAAGTAAAAGTAGTTTTTGTCAAGTATCTGATAAAGAAGTTTTCCAGTTGTTCCTGTAAGATATGTCTCTCCCAGTGTTGTCACTGTTAATTTGAAGGGAAGTTGTGTGGGTTGAGCTCCAACTGCATGTTCAGTCAGGGTTATTACACCACAGAACACTGAGTCATGACTGGGGCTGATGAAGGCAGATGTTGTACTTTTCTTTCTGTGTGGAGATTAGTTTACATTTTAATTATGTTTTTACAGTATAGGTGGCCTTTCATTACGGTTACAGGGCTGCAACAACACACAAAGGTGGAACCAGCGTGTGGTTTCCATCACATGTGGGTTTCCTTTGATACTGCTCAGGCAGTGCTAGGAAGGAAACACATTCTGCATACAGGTTATAAAGAAGCAACCCCATGGGGCTCCATGGGACATTGCAACTGACAGTCAACCAGTACTTCCTCCTTCCCATTAAGGCATAAAGGGATGAAAAATGCAATCTTAGCATCTGTGCAGGTAATTCCTATGCAGATTGTGCTCTGGATAGATGCTGGAGTAGTCACTCACCTCAGCTGCTAAGTGGTGTTGGGTCAGCAGGTGCAAGCACTGCTAGAAACTTGCAAAAATAACAGCAGGAAAACAAAAAGCACAGCTTTTATAGGTAAGTAACAGCATTTCTCCCTCTGGATCCACAGAGAAAGGAGGTGTGGCGCTCAGAAACATTTCCCTCCCTTGACTACTCTACTGCAGTATGCCTTCATGTTATTTTTTGGGGGTTGCTTTAATCCTAAATGATCACATAAGTCCAACTTCACCTGCTCATCCTCACAAACTGCTGCAAAGAGTTCTAAAAACACATTAGGATTGTTTTCAGAGAGAGGAATGGCTTGCATTATCTATTATACTGTTATACGCCAGCTTCACAAATTCCAATTAATAAAACGCACTCAAAAGCCTTTTCTGTTTTCCACATGTTCAGTGTAAGTATCTGTACCCTTGTACTTGTATGGGATTTTTCTGGTGAATTTATCATCTTCTAATAACCTTATTTAATACATAAAATATAGTTATTTTTGGTAAGGATTCAGGGATTCAGATAGAAATACAAAAAAATGTAGGCATGAAATTATTTTCCTTTACAGTATACTATAGCTTAAACTAGATTTAATTAGATTGGATTTAAAGAAAAATAATGTGAGTTAAAAATTCATTTTGTAAAAATCACATTAATTGCTTCACTCATTTAGGTAAATTTTGCTATTATGAAATAATCTACCATTTGCTGCATGTGTTATAAATAACTCTGGATTTGGGGTGTGATTTTTAACAATCAGTTGCAGTGAGTAAAACCACAGCATAAATTCCCCAGTGCAACCTAAACTACAAGCTAGACAATGGAAATCTGTATCTAGCATTTGTCAAGTTGGACACAAGCCTTCTATTGTCTGTCTGCACAAAGTTTGTGCTAGGCATGATTCAAAGCCTGTTTGTTACCAACTGGACTATCTGCAAAGCAGATTATTTTTAAAGAATGCCTTAAAATTTAAATAAGAAATCTGGCTGAATTGAAAACAACACTGTGTTTGCATGAAAGGTTAGTAACAATGCAAATTACATCCCATTTCAAAGTGCAGTAGTTGCCAATTAAAGCAAAAATTCAGTATGTTCAAAACACCAAATGGTTCTCATTCTGAGAATGAACTGATACATTAAATGAGAGACAATCTACACAAACAACTTCTGCTCTCCTGAAATCTTTAACCTAGCTAATGCAGAAGAGTCTAATATGAAATAAGCAGCTGGTCAGTGTACAGAAGGCTATACCATGGACTTACCTTCTCCCATCTTGCTCAGTGCTTCTTGTAGGACATAAAAAGGCTGAGAGAGACACCAGTATGCTGGAAAGCACAAATCTTTCATATTAATGATGATATCTAGGTAAGAGAAAATATTAGGAATACCTTTAAGGAAACTAGGAGCTGCATGCTTTTCTTTAGTTGTCAAAAAAGCTGAACAGTAGTCCCCTAAAAATAGAGAAAGATTAATTACTGGAAAGGGAATACATCATGCTGAAGGGGGAAAGTATCTGCAGGAAAAATCTGTACAACCACAGAAATAAAACCCCACATAATTAGCATATGCATTTACTTGGACTTGACACTTGAGACAATATCAAACGGAACATGGAAAAATCAAAGGCAATCTTGTTGCCTAATGAGAAAAAATGTGCAAATGAATGTCCAGTCAGATATCAGGAAAAGCAAGGAAGATTTTAATCTGTTATTTATGCAGGAGTTATGAACTAATAACAGATTAAATCTTCAAAGATTTTATTCTTGTCTATAAAAAACCTCATACACTCTTTTTCTATACCCACTGTCCCCTTACAGAAAACATGGCTAACCCTACTGACAAAATGGGAAGAAAGCCTGTTTCAAAATAACCTGTTGACATATGGAGAATGATGGAAACAAATGCTGCTGAGAAGTAAGCAGAAGGAACATCTGAAATGAATCATTTGAAAGCTGAGCATATGTAGGTGGATCTGGCCAAATTAGACTTTGCTAAAGGGAGAAAAAACCCTCTGGGAAAATAAAGGAGAAAGTAGAATGAGATAATTGTTAGGAAAGATAGTACTGTAATACTTATGAGGAATGGGAATACTTCAGCTTACAAAGCAAAAGGCAGAATTTATGTAGGCAGAATAAAATCTTCATCTGGGCAAAAAAATCTAACTCTGTCTTGATTTAATTGCAGTACTATTAGAAAGCACATCCCAGTTATCTAGCATATCCATATTCTATTTAAAAATATCCCAGTTAAGCTTAGGCAGACAGTTTACAATATGTATAGAATTACAGAAGGATTTACAAATACATAACATTTGCCAAAAACATAAATTCAAACATATTGTGTTGTATATAGGAATTGTTTAGTCACCTGTGCTATTAGTTTGACAAGGTGATTGCTCATGCAACATTATAGCATTTCCTGGTTGCATATCACCACTGACTTTTCAAATGACCGAACCCCCCCAGTGCCTTCAGCATCAGCACAGCAGTACCATGTTTGACTAGAGATAAAAAGATTTCTTTTCTGCAGTAACCTCTGCAATAATTTTCAAGAAAATGGACCTAATTCTAGTTTCTAAAAAATCATCTAGATTTATTCTGAGAACAAAAAAATATTGTCTGAGTATATATAGACATGGACCTATTGATATGTAGATTTTTTTTTGTCTATGTAAAATTTACTCACAAGGTATCAACTAATGAAATTATTAGAAGGGAAGACAGTATTTTGTAATATTTTTGTTCATTGTAACTAAACTGAATATTTTTTTTAAAAGTTTTATGCAGCAATTAGTCTACCTTCAAATAAACTGTGAACAATTTACCAAGTTGAAGCAGCAAATCGGTGCAAATGACATAAATACGATCTTCCTAAGAATCCAGTTTGAATCACTGCATCTGGTTTCCAAGAATAGTGTACTCTGAGAAGCAATAAGGTTCTCTTTATACAGTTATCTCTTATAAGTTCTCTAAACTTTGTTTAGTACATTCCTTTCATACTGGTTCTAAACATTTATCGTTGTAATAATGTCTTATGATTTTAATTTATGCCTCCAGGCAAGCCATGATCACATTAATCAACATAATTTCAAAGAGGTTCTCTTTATATCAGGTATATTAAATCTTTCCAAGATGTTGGCTAACAAGTCAAAGATGAATAAGTCTATTATATATCTGTTTAAACTTTGGTTTGAAAGTAGCTACCTTCTAACTTGTTAATAACAAGAACCCCAAAAGATATAAAAAGACATAAAATCTAAAAGTGTTACCCAAAACTGTATTTTTTTTTTTTACTATGTAGGCAGCATATGACACCAAACAAAACCTCATTAAATGGAAGGAATTAACTCTCATTTTCCACACATGAAGTATCTGCCGCACCCCTCATATTTTCTGACATCTTGAAATGTAGAATTTTTATCAAGTGGACTCTTGAACTCTGCTATCTGCCAAGAAAAATTTGGTCTTTTGAGTTTTCTTTTTCTAGATGCTATCTAGATAGAGTCACATCCTAATCCGCCCTTTGGAAATCTGGATAACAGATTTCAGAAAGGTGTCTGGTGCCAATTTTGTTATTACTATGTGAATTATAACCCTCTGAACCATCTGCACCAGTTATAAATCCTAAATATAAGATATTTTTTCTCCTTGAGATTTTTCTTTCACCTGCAGCATTTCATAAGCTTAAAGTGAATATTTTTTTGCCAAGCCCTTCTGTGAAATGTAGAAGTTATTCCACACATACATTAACTCCCACTTCAAAATATCTAGGACAGGTCACATCACCTAATTTTTTTGTAAATTAAGTTGCACTTTTGCAGCATGTGATAGTTGTAAGATTTCCCATTCTGGGCTACATTTTCCATGTTTAATATAGTCTTTGATCCAATAAAAAGTATTGTTCATCTTGGTGTTTTATAGGGGGATTTTCAAAGACTTTGTAGCAGGAGTAGGCTTCTACAAAACTTCAATCAGACCTTGCTCAGCATTGTTCAGAATGATTGATTCAGTGCATTTCAAATCCAGGTCATCTTCAGTAGTAATGAATATTCACTCTTCAAAAAAAAAAAAAAAAGTGAAAATTAAAGGTTTTTTTTTCAATAGAGGATCATTCAGATGATCACAGCTCATTGTCTTGAACAGGTATTATGGTCATTAACTTGCTTCTAAACATCTGCTTCACAACTTTGGTAGATAACAGGAGACAGTGAGTACCTAAGTCTGCTAGAACAAACCTAAATTTGCTGGTCACTTTCATGTACACATGATACCAAGGCTTAAGTATTTATTACCACCTGAAAAAACCTTCATGTATGCTAAACTACATTTAAAATCTTTATCATTGCACAGCAATGTAGAAGCACTTCTGAAATGAGTGATTTAGGGAACAACTGAGAATAGACAGCAGTCGGAACAAAGCCAGTTGCATGGTGTAATACTTCGTTCAGAATTAGAGATGACAAATAATCAAAATTTATATACGCTTAAGTAAGTTAATGATGTGTCCTATTCTACTAAATGGTAGTTTCCAAAACTCCAAAAGTATTCCTTTTTAAAAAATATATTTTTTTTTATTTCCTGAATAGGCAACACTGCTTTTCTCTGTCCCAGATGGAGCATTAAGACATGCAACACGGTGTTAGACTGCTTTGAAAAGTACTTTTTAACTTGAACAATATGTCTAAAAATTTAAGCTCCCCTAAAAATGAGTCAAGAATATAAGCCATATCTGTTCAAGGAAATCCTAGCTTGCAAACTAGCTTTGCTTGCAGAATTTTTGTGGGATGATACTCATTATGCACATACTGGAACAGAGTTTAGACCATAGCTTCTCCAAAATACTTTTGTGTGGTGAATTCTCAATTGCTGGTTTGTTGGTTGTGTCTGTTGCATTATTTTTTATTAATATGGTTTCCCAGAAATATTCACTGTTCTTTTACTAACTTGCTAGATGAGCATCATTTTAAGTGTTCAGAGTAAATCTACCTAAGAAATTATTTTCTCTTAATTTTCTTTAGACTTTATCAATAGGCATAGTTTTCCTCCTTCAGTATTGTTACTTCTTTCATACATTCTTTTTTCTTTTGCTGTTTTTTATGGCATATAAAATTCATAATAGCATCAACCTGATATGATGCTTAATGTAAAAATATACTGTCACAATTCCTAATCAAAATTAAATCTAAAAAGCACAAAGGCAGAGTAGGAAAATGTATCTAAAAAATAAAGGTGAGTTTCATGCCTTATACACATTTGTATCTGTGGATGGCTGGACTTCTGTGGTTGCAGGGAAAAGAGATGTCAAACATCACACAAGTGAAAAATGTGAAGGGACAGAGAAGGGAACTGAGGTGCTGCAGAATGGGAAGCAAAATGGACTGAATGAATGAGATTGAACAGCTGAAATCTGAGAAGAAATATCCAACAAGCAAGGTCAGTGGCACAAACATTGAAAAAACACAGAGGTTTTCATGCCCAGAGGCATTAAACCATGACACAGCAATGCAATGCTACATTTGCAATGCAAATGGAAAGATCTTTTCCAGTAACCTGAACTAACAAAATGTGCAAAGAGTGACTGATAAGCAGAAACATGTCTATTTATTCTCTACATTGTAGCCCCTATATCGATGTCATCCTTCAGCTTTCTCAGTAGAGTTAAAACCATGCAACTGATGCTCTGTGTCCTGCATTCTCATACTTTGTATGTTGGTAGGATGCTTACCAAAACTTCTTGCATTCCTCGTGGTTCTGCTTTTGAAACATTGTGCTGTTAATGTTTCATCCAGGAAATCTTTTTATAAATCTCTCACATACTTTCAGCAGATGCTTGTGCACATTGGCTGGCTCCCTGGAATCATTTTAAACATGTTCCTTCTGAAGGCCATCTCCTTACTACTTAAAATGTGTCTTGTAACAAAAAAATTGCAATCTCAACTCTTACCTTCCTAAAGCATCAAATGTTTATCTCACTTTATTGATGGGTAAATCTAAAAAGGACAGTTACAGAAAGCCCACTAGCTCTGGAATTATTTAAGAGATTGATAATGTAGCATTGGTCACTAAGATGTCACCTTACTTTCCAACTAAAATGTGTGTGTTTCAAATTTGTTCTTCCCGATTAGATGTAACCGAACTACAGTTACTGCATGACAACAACCTGGAAACCTTCCAGCTTTCACTCATCCATTGGAAGACTAATTATATTGTATTAAAAGACATATTGAAGTAATGCTAAATGGGTCCCTATGAAGTCTGTCATCATTATCATAGTTCATATTTCATATTAAGTATTTAACCCCATTCCACTGTTTGTCAAAACCAAACACATGAACAAAATGGCCTGCTGTCCTATGATTCATTCCCTCTCAAATGAACCCATAGAAATGCCAGCATGCAGGTTAGTTCAGCAAACATCCCTTCTGGCAGCAGCCAGCCTTCCCCTGATATCTCTGCTTTTACTCATCAAAAGCTCTGTTCATTCACAGCTTTTTGGATGCAGTTATTTAAATCACATCAAGTTGGTTGCCAGTGGGTTGGCATCCACCTTCTTGCAGAGTTCTGCCAGGCTCACTCCAGGGGAGCCTGGAGAGCAGCCCTTGCCAGAGGCCTTGCAGTATCAACAGCTCAAGGCCTCTGGGGCCAGGGCATGGAGGAAATCTGCAGGAAAATGGTATGTTGTCCATGAGTTACCCTGTAGGTGGAAGGCAGATGAATCATGGCTCATATTGTGATTATGCACAACTGCCTGTTGAGAGCCCTAGTTTATCTCTGATGCAGATGGATAGAAGTAGACAACCAGAATAATATTAGACCACACTGCAGCCAGGAGTTTGGAGCACTCTCAAAATTATCAGACTTACCGCTATGTACTGTCCAGCTCACACTCCCATTTCCTCCTCTGTTGAGGAGCATCTGGGAAAATGGCCAGGAACAAGCTGGTTGCTCCAAAAGAGACATTCAAGGAGCTCACTCTGGATGCCAGATTCCTCAAAGGCTCCTGAGATGCAGACAGGAAGAGGGCTGAAGGTTGCATACCTTGCTGTAGCCCTCTCCCACATAACACCCTTCCTGAAGGTTCCACAGCTAGCTATCAGAGTCTGTCAAAATGTGCACTCATCACATTCCTGGTTTGGGGGTAGTGCACCCCGGAAAGATCTGTAGCAGTCCTAAAACTAAACCATTCATTAGAGGACTTTTAAAATCAAAATTGCATGAAAATAAAAGGGCTGAATCTCAAAAATCTCAATCCCAAGTAGAAAACATCGATGTGTTGATGCTTCAGCCTCCTCTCCAAATCCTTTCTGAGGCAGCCCTGTTCATGAGGGACCCATGTTTCAGCAGACCCCCACATTGCTTTTTCTCCATGAGCCTAGGTGCATATGCACAGCACAGATATAGCTATAAGAAACCTCCCACACATCAGCTCTCCTGGCCACGTCACCTGCAGGACATCACCTTTCAAAGAAACATTAAAGTTAACTTGCAATGATATCTGTAGCCACTAACCTATCACCCACTTAAGGTGCTCTATTTGCACAAATTCAGGTCTATTGCACCTACCAGAATGAACATTTTTTAAAAAAAAGCTGTTGAAAAACTACCTCTGAATACGATCAGACCTTAAGAAGTTCCATAATTGTAGGTGCTTATTACAGAACTAAAACAACTCAATCAAGATTTTTTTTTTTTCCTATGTTGAGGTTGTACTTTCAGAGTTTGCCAGCTGCCTTATTTTGGGAAACCAAGGCTCCTGGATACTAGGAAGTCATTCATTCACTTAAACCCATTGTTGGCTTTGGGAATTATGGTTCAGGTCATGGCAGTGACTGCACCACTGCTCATTTATTCACAGCAGCTCCTTCTAACAGAGATAAGTTAATACACTGTGGTCATGCTAGAAATCCAGGGTTACTTACAGCAATGTATAGTAATGTGGCCTGGGAAAGATGCACATGTGGATTTCACTAGTGGGAGGAGGCGAGTTTCCTGCAAGCCTAATTAAAGGAAGAGAAATCACATGATGTGATACTTACTACACTTGTTCTCTGTGAAACAAGAAAACGCATTGGCTTTGTACTTAGCTTGGAGAATGATATGTGTGAGCAGAAACAACTGTGCTGCAGCTCCTCTCTATCTGCTCACCAGGACTCTGTTCAACTCAAGATGATAACAAGCTAATAGGTATTTCCTGCTTAACAATTACATGAATAAAAAGCAGAGCAGCACGTGCCAGACATCAGCAAAATGTGGCCAGCTCCCAGACAGGGAAATACACCCTAGCAACAGATCATAAACCAAACACAGGAGCAGCAATACAGGCAAGAGAGAGACAAAAGCTTGTGAAAGTAATGGAGACACTTTGCATGTTTGCATGGCAATCAACTCTCAAGATGGCAAGTGCCTCCTCTGGAGCTATCAAACCAACTGATTGAAAACTTAGCACAAGAAACCATGCAGGATGTTGTTGTTTTGTTGTGTTTTGTTGTTTTGTTTTCAGGAAAAAGGGCTATTATGAGATACTCCAAGCCCAACTTCAGATGGGAGAAAATAAGAAGCACCAAGAAAAACAAAAGAGCTTCCTCTCAGCACCCAGCCATAATAGCATACTAGTTCTACAGTCATGATTTGTATTTTGCATTTTCACGAAGTCAAAGAAGTGTTTTAAGAGGTAACACATGCTGGAGTGAATGCTGCCAGACCAAATCATCTGCCTTGGACTAACAATGTAAGAAGCTGTAGTGGAGCCTAAAGTAATGTTTTTGAGAGGCTCCTGTGTTTGAAAAGTGAACTTGACTGACCACCACTATCTTTCCTTTCCCCTCAACAGCTAAAGTTGCAATGTTAAAAATGATGATGAAGAAGAAAGTAAGGGAAAGCAAGAACAATCAAAAATGAGCTGATGTTCTCTGATCAGCCAGGAGGATCCGTGACCACTAGTTTTCCTTTTGCTGTGCATTCATGTGTCCAGCTCCTACTCTTGTGCTCTCTGGTCAGAAGCACAGATAGTAGGGAGGTTCCCAGTAGGATGGTGCAAGGAAACTGCTGAGCTACTAAAACTGGACTTTGGAGACCAGAACCCACAATTGTCTCACTCATAAGATTACAACTGGCTGCAGGCAATTTCCCAGGCCTCATTTCATTAAAGTCATTCCCCAGGAGTTGAACTTAATTACTTCAGTGGGATTCATGTATGTTCTTAAGTATTTTCCTGAATCAGGGCCTTAATTGCTTTGTGCCTTTGCTCCCCATCTGCACAGTAGATTTAATGTTTGCTTTTTCCCGTTTTCTGACTATTTAGATTTACATTCTCTCAGTCAAAGTCTGTCTCACAGTCCCTGTCTGCTTAATACTTTGATAAAGCTGAGGTTTCACTTGAGCTATTTTTTGGCTTTGTCACATTTCACGCTTACAGAAGCCATGCTTCAAGACCTGGTGGCCTTTGTGCAGCTTTTGTGTCTGTAACAGTCACAAACTCAGTTGCTTGTTGATTTGGGAGCAAAGCAGCAAGCAGTATATTTTTTTTACTTTAGCTCCATCACAAATAGAATAATTACATAGCACTTTGAGACAATTTGCTAAAGATGCTCACACATTTCAAGAGGGTAAAATTACTTTATCCAAAGCAATTACAAAATAGCTAATTAGTGAAACTGACAGTGAGCTCTTAGAAAAGTGTTATGTGGAATGTTGCTTCAGACAACAAGCTTCCAGTTTGTGAGTTATTTTCAAGTAATGAAGAAACTCTTCCAATGCAATAAATATGTTGTTTTCAGCTGAGACTTTCTTGGCCAAGATACTTATAAACACACAAAATAATAAATCAGTGTTTCTGCCACGTGCCTTCCCTATAGCCTCATTGCACTGTAACTTTGTCTTTGTCAGGTGAGTAACAAGATAATTACTGGAGCAGCTGGGCAGCAGCTTCATGTGAGGAAGGACAGCCAGGACATTAACACGCTTGTCATAAAACAGACTTAGGTTATCTTTTGGGTGAATGCGCTCACTGCTGCACTCTCCCCAGAGGAACTTCTCTGCATGTTCCAGGACCAGTAGCCACACGAAACAGCCTTGAAAGAGCTTTCTAATTCTGATATAAGGATTAATCACCAATTAATTATTTATGTCATCTCCATGCAAGCTGACAAAAGACCTGTGGGGAAAAAGGCAGTTATCTTGCCCAGCTGGTTGTTAGGTGTTTTGCTGTGAGACAGTGGGATCTGTGAAAACAGAAGAAGCTTCATGCCAGTGATTCATGTTTAGATTCCATGAGCTGATAAAAAAATTAAGATTATGGACAGTATGTCTTTTGCAAAAACTCTTCTTTAAAATTCTATGGGGAAAACAATCACATGTGAAGAAAAACACAGTTTCTGGGCTGTTGGAGTTTTTCTTTTATTTTCAGACAAAAGGTATCCATTATGTATGAAGCAATTGTTGCAGGCTGTGAAATTAGTCTTAAACAGAAATGATGGACAGGAGGGACATAGCTGTACTGAGTTAATAAAATACAAACCGGATGTAAAGTGAGTCCCTTGCTTTTTTGTAGGAGAGCTGTTAAAGCAATTGCTGGCGGAACATTACACCTCAGTGTAAATCGAGGGACATTTCACAATAAATAACTTTTATAAAAAAATCCAGACTGTGAAATTAGCATAGAATTTTAAAACATCTGTGCATTGTCACTCTAACGCTGAGATCTCATTTATTTGTGTATTTTAAACATACAATCTAAGTGGCAATAGAAAGAAAACACTAAAAACTCCATTAAAATCAGAAATAGCACAGATAAGTAATTCTTTTTAGGTATAAAATTTATTTCATTTCATTTTAAAATTAAATACACATTTAGGTTCCTCTTCATCTGTGTCATAAAAGTTAAAATTTATGTTTATAAAGACACATTAGCTTAGATATTTTGGACATTAAACTTCAGAAAGTGGGGAAATCAATTCTATTCCTTCTGTCCATATGACTAGGGAAGAGACTGTGCAATATACAGGTGCATTCTTTTCTGTTTCAAAACGAAATGCCTTCATTTGGCTGTCTGTTACTCTGTGCAAGTCTTTCATAGCACTGTGTTAATGCCGAACTGAAATGCAAGAGGATTATGTAAATCTGATACACAAGAAGAAAACTAACTCTATCCAAGCCAAAACCAGGACAAAAGGTATATCACAAACTCATATTCTTAATAACTGAAGACTCTATAAGTGACCTCCACATGTCTGAATATACACATCAAAAGTAGGTGATAGATCAGAGATTAACTCAATATATGAAAACAGAATGAGATGAACTAAAACCATGTATTACTAAGCATTATATGTTAGTTCTTACCACTGATACCTCCCTTTGCTGGTTCAGCCATTGTTCCAAGCAGTAATACAACAATGTTGCCTGCGTCAAAACACTTGGTTGCCTTGGATAGACTCTGGACTTGCTTATAGTTTGTATATCTTAGACCAGAAAGGAATGATTTTTGCAACCTGCCTGCTATTTTCATAAAGACAATCTCACTCCTTAATATTAAGTGCATCAAACAACATTTTTTTCTAATATTTGGATAATAGTTTTATTTCAGACTTCTCAGCCATGGTACATAAATAGCTACATATTTCCAGATACAATCATAATCTCTCTTTTAAAATCTTTTGCAAGGAGCTGAAGTTAACACTTCAGTTACAACTGTACTAAGTAGCATAGCTCATCCCTATTGACAGCCACAGCATGATTTCCAAGAAAGACAGGTTGACTGGTGGGCATCAACAGCAAACTATGAGGAGACCATTTTCTTATGGTCTTGGTAGTTTTTTTTAACTAGTTGTTGATAAGAAGCAATAAATCTACTCAAGTGCTGACAGGGATAATCCAGACAATTTTTGCTCTCTGACTGAGTTAGAACAAATTTTCTTTGGTTTGTTTATTTGTCAGACATAATCTAACACTTATCCCCTTCTGCATGTGAGAAATTTACTGTGTTCCCCTCTGGCAGATGTTTGAGACAATGTCATCCTACATGAAAGCTGTATATTTTGAGATGTAGTGAGGTCCAGATTTAGTAATCACTGTTAATCTATGTGTCAGCCTGTGTTTTATGTCCCTGCTCCAGCATAATAGACACTCTCTCACCCAGGTGGGAAGCCCAGGAGGCATTGTGTGTATAGGAGTCCTCTTAATCCTAGAACATCACTAAATTACAGAGATGCTATACCTGCTAGGTCATTCCTGTCAGTCCTGGCGAAGATACAGCATGTGCTGGTCTCACTAGTTTTCAAGGGTTAGGGTCAGGGTAGCCCACTAGACCTATAAAGGAATTCTCTGTTAACCCCCCTCCCTCCTCAGAGGGGAAGAGAAAAAGAATAAGGGAGACTTATCTGTTAGAAAAAGAAGAACAGATTTAGTTAAAATAATAATAATAAAATGGAATATATGCAAACATATATAAAGCCAGTATCAAACCCAACCCCCCTGATGGTAATTATATCACCAGCATTACTGATGCTTTGGAGCAGACACTGGGAGAGTCCCAGACTAGTCACAGTGGCAGAAGGGAACCAGGCTTAGGAGCTGGATTCTGGAACTGGATTCACGTATACATGGATCAGGATTGAAGACAGAATGGACAGAGTCCTCCCCAGATGCCATCCATTGAAGAAGACAGCTTGACTCTTGTGATCTTTCAGCTTTCTACCAAATATGACACATATGGACTGGAAAACCTCATTGGTCAATTTGAGGTTCCCTGTCTTGTCTGCTCCTCCCTGCAGGTGCAGCCTTTCACTTTCTGCACCCCCCAAGTGTGGTACACAAAATCCAGCAGTGGCCGTGGTCTGCACACCAATCCTTGGTACTAACTCTAAACATGGGGTGTTGTCAGTGCCAGAAGCAGAAAAGAAAGCCTGGGAAACCAGGCTGCTAAATTCAGACAGGGCAGTCAGCTAGAAGAACTGATCTGAAAAGTGAAATTGCTGAACAGAATTATTCTGTTCTAACTCAAACCAGGACACTAAGCTAGTGTTCCTGACACCTTCTCTGTAACTCCATCTCTCTTTCCAACCCCTTTTCAGGTGGCCATTTCATAAGAAGGGGCTACCACTGGAGGAAGCATGTCACTGTGCCTTAGCCTGGGCAGCAGATGCACACCTTGTGCATTCCCTCCTCAATACCTCTATAAAAGCTGAGATTGACCAAACCCTCAGGCTGAATGCTTATGTGCAACAGATACATCATTGCAATGTATGTGACCATGCAAGTACAATAAAATGTATAACAAGTAAACTTAAAAATTACTTAAAGATTCTGGACATTTTGAAAGCATCAAAAGTAACTAAGACAGTTGTCTTCCATTTCTACAGATGTACATTCTTGTGCTACTGTGGCCACTACAGTCTCTGATTTGTCAAAATTAAACATGTTGCATTGTGGCCTTATCATTTCATTGCCCAACCTGACCATTTTTGTGTCCTTCTGCTGTTTTATTTCAGTTTCCCATCACTCACCAAAATATGCTACCATGGGATACAAACAGATTAAAATATTTAAGCACTCAAACTGCAGATGCCTCCAACAAGATCTTTTAAGTACAATGACAGCTGAACACTGAGGAAATGAACAAAAATAAAGATGTCAGTCTTTGACTTCTGCAGGAAATAAGAAACATTTGCTGCTTTCATTTCTGAGGATTAGAAAACATTCTCAAATATTATGTAAAGAAAGGCTGTTATTTCTTGGAAGGTGGTATTGTCTCCTCATTCTAGGGAATGTGCTAAGGGAATCACATGGGAGGAGATACTGCCTGATGGTTAGATGCCATCCAGGCAACAAGACCTCACTGCCAGTTATTTAGCAACATTTAAATGCAAAAACAGGATTTCCTGAAATGTCCTGTAGGCTGATAACCTCCTCTTTGGTGCTATCGAGGTGTGTGTCTGAGTTTTATCAGTGAAGCCTCATTAGTCTGAATTTCCTGCTGCTGCACACAAAGAAATTATCTCATGGTGCAATAGTACTGAGAACCCAGGTGGGTGGCTACCTCAGACTGATGTCTATTTGAGGTATATCATGCTCATCTTCCTAGTACTGGGCAACTCAGTACCCCTGACCTGGTCTTCCAGAATGGAAGACTGCTACCCTTTCCTGCTACATAATACTCTGCATTTGAAGGTTTAGAGCATTCCCCTGAAGCAGAGGAGGAACAAAGATTTATTACTTTGTAATACAGGTATAAGTACTAATTGGGATAATCATTAATATCTAAGTTTCTTGCATCTCAGATAAGAGCTGTCTTCCCAGGTACAGATTCCCATGGATCTTGACATAACGTAATTATAATTAATGTATAATTAAACTATGCAAAATGAAAGAGGGGCTACAACCTGCAGAGCTACATCCCAGCAGTTATAAGAAGGACAGTGGGGAACACTGAAGGAAAAGGGATTTTATTTAAACTTGAAATCTGTTAAGGGAAGGATGGAAATCTATATTTTTGGAATGGAAGACAACAAAGGAGAAGATCTGTCATTGTCAAACTGTTTAAAAGGTGCTGCCATACTTCAAATAGCAAGGCTGAAGTGTTTCCTAGGAGCTAGCCCAAAACAATTTTGCTTTCTTTTTTTTTTTTTTTTATGTAGAATTGTCTAGTTTAGCAATATCAAAGATTTTTAGCTGCAATGCTCTAAAAGAAAAGGCTAAAAAGGCTCTAACGAAGAGCCTAACACAGCTGAACTAGTGATTGTGGCATCATGTAATTTTCCAAATTATCTTAAGGTGATGGCTGTAGCATGAATTCTTCCCTTTCTCTAACCATCTAAAGCACAAAAAGGGAGGAGAAAGATTTAACCCCTATGGCATGGAGTAACAAAATGTGCACAGTACTGTAATATTTGTTATCAGGGACAGGTCATCTGTCCATTACTAAGACAACATTTTTTTCTGTTTTGTTCTACTACTTTTTTGCCCCTCTCTCTTTGGTATGTGACAAAAAAATAAAGAGAGGACAAAGGAATAAAGAGTGTAAGAGCAATGATTGTCTATAAGCTTCTTTCTAGTTTAAAACAAGAACAACTTTATTTTCTTTCTAGCTCAGAATAGTAGCTGTAGTTTCCACTACTTTGTCTAGCTACTCTAAAGTAATCCAAATATCCAATAATAACACAATTTTATTTTAATTATTTTAGATCTTGAACTTTTTTTTTTCATGAAGAGCATGGTTTAGCTCCTGTTTTTCACAGAAGTCAACTGCTGTAGATTCCAAGTTTAGTTTTACTGAGTATTTTTATTTTTGCAAATACCATAGTAAAAGCAGATCAGATATCAGAAACTGCATTCTGTTTCATCACCTTAAAATGACAACAGTGCATATGGATATTCCATAAACTGCTATCAAGGCATTTGTCTGTAATGGGCTGCCTAGTAAACAGAACTTGTGTGTGTTTTACTTACTGAAGTCAGGTGAAATTCTTTCATCTCAATTGAGATGTGATTTACTGTAAATAACTGATGTTGTTGAGAAAAGTTTCAAAACAGGTCTCAAACTCGAGTGCTAATATTAAAAGTCTTAAATAAAAATGTTCATAGTATGCAGAACACACTTTAACCTCCTCTGATAAAACCATGAAACTTCTTTTTTATCTGAGGGAAAGTGACTTGCCAACACTGGAAAGTCAGGGAGCAGTAGATTTGACATGTCCCATAGCATACCTGTTGCAAATGCACTCACAGTAGCTGTTGCTCCATATTTTTAGCAGCACAGGCTGATGAAATCCAGAAACTGGTGCACTTCAGAGGTCTAGAGAAGGATTTATTTTTTTTTTAACACATAAAAATTTCTTTGATGTTTTCACTGTCTACAAAGCTTAATAGCACTACTAAGCTGGGGTATGAATTGCTGAAATAAAGTTGTTCAGGTATAGAAACTAGAAACTGAAAATACAGTGTAAAGGTATGTCTACTGGCAGGAGAAAACTGCCACTAAAACATCAAGCTGGGGGCATTAAATATTGCTTTATGATAAAGAATCTAGAGCAAATACTCCCTTAATTCATTCCTTTCTCCTTTTCCAACACATTTGCAACTTTGCCTGATCTTGGAGGACAAGAAACATAAGCCAGGGAATAAGAAACCACCTCTGTCTGAGTTAGGTAACAATGAAGATGTGCTCTAGTTCAACTGTTGGAAAAGAGATACAATCTGATGGGAAAGAGAAGAAAAGATGAGTCAGCTTTCTAGGTGTCTATGTGAGAACCTTCAAGTGATAGGTGCTTTATCTAATGACATTATAATATGTATTCACTCTTTTTTTCATGTACCCATTTAATTATAATAGAATAATGTATCTTAATAGTTGTTGAATAGACATGGGTGTGGTTTCAAAAGACAGGAATTTTAATTAATCCAAAGGTTTTAATTGGTTCTCAAGAGAATGAGAAGGTAACTCATCTCTAAGGGTTTGGGAGGGGATTGAGGAAGCAGAGCATTGAGAACAGAGAGAGGTTTCCTGAAGTCAGGCTGTGAGCATTTTGAAATTTAACAGTCCTAATACACCTCAGTTCTTTCTGGAAGCTGTTGTTCATGCTTGACCTACATTGTGAATACAAGCCTCATCACCCTGCTAGTTTCATCAGAGCATATAGAGTTTGAAGTTCTAAAAGAAAACAGACATTTAAAAATTAATATTAGTGTCAGTGTCAGGGCAAGGTGGCTGACGTGGGTGCTGGCCAAGGGAGGGTACAACAGCAGCCATGAGATCTGGGGAGAGTCTGGTCTCCTGTCATGAGAACAAGCACATGGAAAGGGATATATTGAAGATAAAGGGAATAAAGTGATGAGAAGGAAGAAAAGTGTAAGAAAGACATAAAAGGGGAAATTGGGAGGATCAGACCATGTTGTCATTATTTAATTACACTGACTATGATAATAGAAAAATTAATTGACAGTACATGCAACTGGATTGGCCTAACCCTAGAGACAATGAAGCTTCTGAATAAAAAAGTATGTGTAGTTTTAGAGTGCTCAAATAACATGACACAAACTGCCTAAAAATATATGAGAGATGGGAAAATTTCACAGGCTTTTGCTGCAGAAAAAAAAAATCATTTACAGTGTGCAAGTTGGTTGTGAAAAGATGGGAAGCAAGTGAACCCAGTTTCCATACTATTGGATAGATCTGCTCTGAGACACCTTTCTGAGCTTTGGCAAGCTTTGGTGAGCAGGTACTTCTTGCAGCCTGTTGCCTACAGTTGCAGGATTCTTACACTATATCCCTGAGTATCCTATAGCAAGTGCTCCTCCACCATATGAAATGTTCAAGGTGGTTTTGAATTAACAAGATTTCATGACAGTAGCAATAGGAATAAAACTAATTATGTCTTTTTGATGGTAGGACCTACTTTAAGATAATTTGCAACAAGTTCTCTAGGGAAATTTTCCCCTTTTAAGTGCTTCTTACTGCAGGGTTCCCTTTTGAAGTAACTCCCCCTTTGGATTGCTTTTGAAGTGCTACTTTTCATTTTCTTAGGTCTTTTTTGAGTTCTGCTTTGTTGTACCTTTCACATTGGAGGTTCATAGCTGAAGATTAGTGAGTAGAAAGGGAGACTTAGGATTTAGACTAGTTTCTTTCTCCCACCACAAGAGGAAGGCTTGCCTGCATCTCCCCAGAAGTAGCCTTAACAGGGAGGATTAAGAAAGCTACTGCAATTCATTAATCTCTTCACTGGCACCAGCTTCATGTATAAACTGGCCACCATCCAGACTGAGATGCAGAAATGTAACCAGTTGTTTTACATGAGTACAGAACATTTTTACTTTTCTTTCTCTCACCAGTTTAGATATCTGCCCCTCTCCTTCCCTGAATGGTATAAATCTCCACCTGGAAAGCCCTCGATTCATAAAGCCATTATCTGTGATGGACGCTTTGAAAACAGCACTTTACTTGGCAGTGAGATATCTCCACCAGTAGAAAAGTATCAACTTCCACACCTCTATGCTGACCTGAGTGTTTGCAAATGATGTGAGCAGAGAGAGAGGAAGTAGAGGTTTGAGGCTGCAGGAGTTCTTAGATCAGATAAAGCTGAGATAAGGATGGGATCAGGAGTCACTCACTAAGCATCTTAGGAGAAGGTGCTTTTTCCACCTTAGAAGAAACACAAAAGATCTACCGCTGACCTTAGAGAAGCTTCTCTATTCCTTCAAACTGTCCTATCAACACCTCACTACACGCTGTGGCAGTGGCCCAACATTTATGTCATGCTGCAATGGATTTCCCATGAACTCTCATCCCAACCTTTTGGCCCCAGTGGTCTCCATAATTTGGAGACTACCCTTCTGTCTCTAGGTGAAATGTTTCAGTGTGCAGTTTTGAAACCTGTATCTACATGAATGTCCCAGAGCAGAAACCAGATGTGTGAATTTCTGTTTCCCTACATGACCAGGCACTGCTCCCAGCCATCAATAAAGCTTACATGAAGCTGGAAGCACTTGACACTGCTACTACCCTGGTGCCAGGGGCAACAGAGCATTTTTGATGTGGCCAAAGATACTTCTGAGGAAGGATGTGAAGGCAGTTCCTCATAGCTGTGCTCCCTCCCTGAGTTACATCTGTAAAGACAGAGCAGATAAGAGGGCATAGATGCTATAGTGGGATAGATGGTGGGTAGCTGTCCTCTCAAGGTATTACTTCCCTTCCTCTAAGCCCATACAGCAGCACTCCTGAGCCATACCTCTCTCCTAATGTGAGCATCAGATACACTGACTATCTTAATGAGGACACAGACACTGTACGCACAACCACACGCTGTTACGAGTGACAGGACTCTTCTGCTGCTGATCCAGAAGAGCATGATTAACCAGGGAGGTAAACCAACATTGATGATTATCAGGCACTTTGCAAGCTTTCCAGCAAACAAGTCTGAAATAGAAATGTATTTAAGGATCAGGATATGAGTGCTCTTTGAACAAGGAGGTGATGAACTGACTGCCTGGCAAACCAGTAAGTGAGTTGGGGAATCTCAGCCCTTTTCCCAAGTAATTTAGGAGAGATGAAATCAGGCTCAGCAGTCTAGATTGCTGGTGTAACAAAATGAAAACTACATAGCTGGCTAATGTTAATTTAATAATGCTGTGCTGTCAAAAGCAGATTTTTTAAAACCTAGAAAATGTTTGCATTTTAACAGGGTCATAATTGAAACAGAAACAAATGTGCCCCACAAGCAAATCAGTCCAAAAGAAATGAGTAGGAAATTTTTTTGGCTCTGCAGAAATTCAGGTTAAATTAAACCAGAATAGCTGAAAATACTGAAACAAATGATGAAGAGACAGTTTAGCATTATTTAAAATGATGTGAGATCAATGGATATCCCTCTGAAATACTGTAATCCTCATTATCATAGTAATAAAATACTCTTTATGGAAATATTGGGGCCTTTTAACACAGAAGGATGGTGACAACACCAATTGTGCCTCGGTGTAGACAGTTTGCTCCTTTTTTGATATGCTGGTATCTTCCATGAGTCAGAATTGAGAATCTTCTAGTTAATTTTATTAGCAATTGTATTTAGCATCAATACAAAATTGCAGGTAAGTTGCATCTTTCTACCACTGCAATGACTGGTGATATATCATAGAAAGTTCAGTCATTCAGACTCATGTATTTAAATTCAAGATTTAGTTTCATGTTAGATTTTTCCCAATACTAGTGCTAGTGTGAGGAGAGTATTACCTCCGTGTCCCTGTTCCTGCCCCTGCCTTCATACATCCTCACTAGGGAATGAAATGTTTGATCGTCCACAAGGTCAGTGAAGTGATCTAATGGTTTTGTGTTGGGGTGAGTTGGAAAAACATATAACTTGAGCACTGTCACCAGAAGAAAAACATATGAATCCATAGCCTCAGAGATTATTCAACACTTTTCATCAGCATTTGTCAAGCAATGATACATGTGTGTATTTTAAATGAATTATCTATTGATAGTGAAATAATAACACTTTCTGGGCCACCCAGGGTGAGGTAGAGTTTCAAAAGCTTTTTTTGCATATCAAAAGCTAACATTGTATCAAGCAGCTTTTCACTAGTAAGAAGATCACAAATTGATAGCCTAATTAAACTAATTATCAGTCTTCAGGCTGCAGGAAATCCCCAGTGTGGCATTAACACTTGGTCAAATTCCCAGGGAGAGGATGGGTTCACGAGGCTTTGCCCTGAGTATAGGAGATTGACAGTAGAGGGATGAGGCTTCCTGGGAGCATGGCTGAATGTGCATCTGGGCTGGCACACAGCCTGCTGAATGGGGATGGCAGGTTTCACTACCCTCCTCCCTGAGCCCACCACCACTCTGCTTCCCACTCCCTTCCCCAGCCATGGTACCTGACAGATGTCCTGCCAAGCCAAATGACTTAACTGAAACTTCAGACAAGTTTACCTCCCTTTCCTTCTTCTGGGATTAGTATTCTGCAGATTCAGGGATTTAAATCAGCTCATTAAAGGCTTCAGCGAGGGCCAGAGCTGGTGCAAGGGAAGGACAGATGAGTGGCCAGGGGATGGGGTATGAGTTCAGAGAAGGATCTGGCCTTTCACTCTTTGAATCTGTTTTCCAACTCTGTCAGGCTTTAAAAAAAAACAAACTTCTAGTGTAGCAGAACAAAACTTGTTTTGTTTTTTTTTTTTTTGTCTCAGCAGGATAACCTCTATAATGCTAGGATGTTATCCTGCACCAGCATCAATGTGCAAAGAGGAATCCCTTTGGTTGTGCTTCATACTCCATGTAAGCCTTGGCTGTTCTAGGGTCTTCCTGTCACTGAGTTGTGAGGGCCTTCTCAGAGGTCTCTAACACTGACAGCCAAGTTGTGGGGTGCAAGACCTCACTGGGAAGGATTAAGCTCAGTGGCATGAAATCAAATGAAGGGGATGTATAGTGACCCCAAGCATCAGGATTCACCTACCCACTTGTGACACCCCCATATTAGCTGACACGTTGCTCAAAATACTTCTATTGTCCCTCTTACATGCTGTCCTTTGTTTTACTGATACAAGTGGTACTAGAGCAGTAGCAGCAATAGGATGAGTGACTGTAACTCTTTCTGACTCACTAGGTAGGACTCACTGCCCTTAAATTGAGCCCATCTGGGGTCCAAGCACCTGATCTGTGCTGATCGCCTCAGGTGCCCCAGTCACTGGGTGCTGTAGGGCCATGGGCTCTTCCACTAACTGCCACGGGCCTGGGGAGCAGGTCAAATTAGATACCTGCCAGAGGTGCCAAAGATCATTTCCAGCAGATTCTCACATGTATTTCCATTCTGCATTTTCAAAACTTCTACTATGCACAGGACAAAGCAAACAAACTCTGTTTTATTCCTTTTATGTTCATTGACACAAAAACTAAACCAAGTTATGGTCATCATTTGGATATGGACACCTAAGCCCTAGATAGAGAGTTTCAAGGAAAAATAAAAAGATCCTGGATCTTTTTCTGATGATTAAATTATATGAATTTATGAATTCCAGATATTTCACAAAGTAGTTCAAATATATATTTGTTATTTGTCTCAAGGTATTGTGAATCAGCCAGGAGTTGACACAGACCCTGAGACACATCACTCACCCTGGCCAAAAAAAGCTGCAGAACAAACAGTAGAGCTCATAAACCATATGCATTGGGCTCTGGCCAGTGACTGTGATAAGGGAGGTGACTGAGTGGAAAAATTAGTTTGATTAACTTTATCAGCAGGAAGGTGAGGAGTGGAAAATCCATAAACATGAGAACAAAGGGGCAGAGGTGGTACAGCAGTAGTTTGAAGAGCAAAGCACCTTTGGGCAAAATGGAGGAATAATAAGCTCATGCCTTCATATTGAGGACTTTTATCCTATTCACCATCAGCAAAGAAACAGAAAACTAGCTGGTGAGGAGAAGACTCCAAGAAGAGAGCAAGAGGAGAAAGTCTGTGTGCTTCAGGGAAAAAAATTATGTCAAGTTTGAGGAGAAGTGATAGGTAAAGGGAGGTGAGGGTTACTGGATTTATTGTTGATTTTCAATCACAACATCTCTAGATTTTTTGAAATGTGCCCACTTTTATTCTTTACTCTGAAACTGTCAGGAGAAAGAAAGAGCTTTTTGGTCTCAAAAAGAAGTGATCATGCAAAGAGAAGGAGAAAAAGAGACTATGCTAATGGAGTTGCTGCAGCCACATTCAGATGAGACGCGGTAATTGCATATGGCAGATTGACTAAGTGGCACGTAAAATATGACATTGGGGTATCCCACACACACTGGACTTCCTAAACAGGCCCTGTACTGTTACTCTGAACATGCACTCACCACCAGCACAAGTCACTCACACCAGCTCCAGGGCACTATGTGCATTGTCCTGGAAGATGTTTGGATGCTTATCAAAAGGATGCTCCAGAAAGGCGCAGAAGCCCAAGTTTTGTTCTATTAACATTTGCTTCTCCTGTACAGTCTACAGTAAAGTAGAATGGTGACAGAACGCTTTGCAGAGCCTGGGTGCCATCATGTATTTAAAATTGCTTCAGATATCACATTGCTTCTAATATAAATAATCTATTAGAAGCTAAACTATAAATTAAAATTCTAATTTTTTTGGGGGGGGTCAAAAATTGTATTTGCCTACTAAGTGTCCTATGATGGGATTTAGGATGGACATGGTATTACAGCCTGTTTTTTGGACGAGTAAGAGACAGGAAGATTGTACCCAAGAAGTATAAGAGAGGCTAAATAAAAAAAAAATTAAATAGTGCCTCAGTGTATCTGCATTCATGAGAGCACATAGATTGAGCATTGTCTCAGAAGACAGCAGTGCGACAGATAACTAGGAAGAGAAATTGATTTATGGCTTAGCTAATTGCTTTTCATCAAGAATTATTAAATAACTCTTCCTATACATATGAGGAGATGGAAGCAAAGAACGGGGAACCTACTCACTCAAGGTGACCCACTAAGTGAAGTGACAGAGATAAGAATAGACTCTGCCTCCCATACCTCAAAAAGGCTGACCTGCAAATATCCCATCACTTATGCAATCTCCTTGATTTGTCCCAGGCTAAGGACACTGCAAGGTCACCACAGGGAACAAAAGGTGACTTCAAAGATAGTACTATAACTATTGAGGTGTAATATTTCTCTCAGGGGGCTCAAGGATTGTTTTATAACGATTGCCATGAAAAGGGAGATCCTGGGCTAAACTGATTAAACCAAGAGTGAACTGTAGTGCAATAGCACAAGAAACAAAGAGACGTATATGGAACAAATTCACTGGAGACTGTGAACCTATTTTATGACTGAACCTGCTACAGGGGTAAGTAAGGCACCATCCAAGAGACTACTGCTCTAAGATATGCTGTGTCTCAAAAGTACCTTTCCCAGGTAGATTCCCCGTATGAGGATGACACTGGTGTGTGGCCAGTGATGGTACTGCATTTTTTCAGTCAGTTTCCATGAAAATGTTATTGTATTTCACTCTGTACAAATGACAACATTGCAAATACCTCACTTCAGTACTTTGAAAAGACATTTCACTCCCAAGTAGTTCTTAACTGACTGCACATACCTCATGTCCATCCCAGTTTGCATGTTTTCTAATGAGCTTTTTTGACATAATTCTAGTTACACAAAGAAATAAATGTTGCGCTCTGCCACTGTTGAGAATGATTCCTGGCTTTGGAGACAGCAAGTTCCAGATAATTGGTACAAAGTGTGACAGAGTGAACACTAAAAGGAAGAAAGCATTCATGACTAAGACAGAAACTAGCAACCACCAACCAGTAGCAAGCCAGAAAGATATGGACAGACACAGTGCTGCCTGCAGTTTACACCCCATGGCTCATGTGGTTATGTGACATCTAAAGTAAATATAGTTGCATTTTGTTTTCCACAATATGGATTTGAGGCTTACAGAAGGTGAAAAGCACCTGAGAAGCATAGAAAAGTCCCAGGCTAAGGCTGGATCTTAAAAGACCAAAGACAGCGAATGACTGAGACCGTGAACTCATCCGAAGGAATCAGAAAAGTAAACAACTGGGTGAAGCTGGGGCCTCCATCACCTCACAGAAGAAGGAAGCAGGGTTTGGAGTCTTCACATCAGACTCTGAGCACTGTTCTGCAGCCCAATTTTCCTTCACTGAACAGATTGCTCAGAAAATTGCAACCACTTATGGAGGTAGAGGAACAAGATCATTTACTCCAGCAATGTCACTGTATGCCACCACAAGGCTAGCGTTCCTGCAGCACAGTCTCTTTGCAATACCATTCTGTTATCAGGCATCATAAATCTTTTTGATGAAGGGCAAGCTATTAAATGTGCAGAGCTTAGCTCATAATGCACTAAAAGTGTATGGGCGGTGTTCAGTGCTTCCTGAGCATTTTCCCTGAATGCCTATGTAACCTTTCCTGGTGTCAACTTTCCTTCAACTTTGCAGTATCTTAGCAGCAAATAAAATATTGCAGAGTGACTTCATTCACTGACTTTTACCTCTGGGAGTCTACAGTGAATTTGTCTTGAGTCTTTAAAGACTGTGTGCTTCGTGGATGGATGGAGAACAGGTGTACTAAACTCACACTGTTTTCCTTTATGTGCTTTATCCTACAGCTGAAAGTGTTCAGCTTGGAGCTGTATGTCAACATCTCGAACCACGGAAATCTGACAGGTTGGGAATCACACACGCTCCCAGAATAATCAGTTAGCCATAGTGATTATGTATGTGCTGTGGCTGGGAAAGGGACTTCTTACATGGACAGAGTTCGGGAAGAACAGATGGTCTTCTAGGACTCACTCAAATGCACAGCATTTTGTTTCAGCTAGCAGAGCTCGTGCTGAAGAGGGAAATCATTACAATGAAGGCTTTGGCTTCTGAGAATGTGACCGAATAGTCAGTCCAGATTCTTGTCCCAATGCATCACCTCATTTATTCTGGTTTTGTCCAAGTGAGTACAAAGTCAGGAATGGACTTATACCAAGAAGGATGGCAAAAAAATTACTTTAAAATGTGTCTTTTAACCTCTTTTGGCTATCCTTCATTCTTGTGCAAAACCAAATGGATTAACCTAAAGCACTAGCACTTTTCTTTATAAACTCTTTAGCTTTGCACTGGAATGAAATAGATGCAACTGAAAAGTGATTTCAGAGGAAATTTCAGCCCCATAGTTACTGGCTGAAGCTTAGCACACCTCACTGTCGAGACTGCACTTGGGAAGCTCTGCTGGACAGACTGGCCCTCTGTCAATGCTGGGCTCCTGCTTGCTTAGCAGACACCATGAAAGCAGGTGGCCAAGCCAGGGTTCAGAGGCTGATGAGTTTATTTTGCTCTAAATCATCAGCTAAGCTGGGGTTTCACCAAGAGTGTGACCATTCTTTTAGCTTCCAGTGAGCTACAGACGTGTCATTAATAGGGATTTGTGTGACAGTGAGCTGGGTTCTTGCAAATGGAAATAAACAACTGTAACTAAATCTTGGCCAAATGTAAAATAACACAAGAGCACTCAGAAAATCCTGCTTAGAGATCATTTGTTTATTTCCTTCCTTCAAAAATGAGAGGAGATGTAATGGGTCTGTTTCTCTCACAGTTGTTTTTTGTTTTTTGGTTTGTTTTTTTTTTTTTTCCAAACTTAGCTTTAGAATTACTTTGCCTGAGTTAAAAGGGCTTCCTGCCTTCACAGTGGGTCACTGCCTGGCTGTCAGTCAATAGACTGTGGCTCTGGAGGGGGAGAAAGGAAAGGAAAACAAGGATGACTCTAAGCCTCTAAGATCAGCTTAATCTTCACTATAAAATAGAGGAGCCTGTTCTCTTCCTGATCCTGCTCAGGTGATCATCAAGGCATAGAAGTAACCCCTATTTTTCATCTTGAGATTGAGCTGGTTGTAAGGATGCACTGTAATTGAGAAAAGGCAGAAAGCCATCACCCCTGTGGTATTTAGAGCCCTCTGGATAAATTTAGAAGTGTAGATAAAAAATTTACATTTCTAGATAAAAGTATTCTAGAGATTTAGAGTAAAGTCATCTGTTCGTGTCTGCTAAGGTCAAACTTATTTGTCTGATACCTCTTTAATCATCGGTTTGGACAGTATGTTTGTTTTGAAGGGGAACACTAACAATTTCATTTAGAACTAGCCACATTTAATGCAAGAAATATTCACTTACTTAAAAAATTAGAGTGAGTAAAACAAAATTAAAACTAGCATCAATTCTACCTTCACATAGTTTCAATGAAATGCCTTCATAAGTCATTGAGATGACACAAATTAAGCACAAGTGCTTGAGGGTAGGAAGGCTCTGCAGCTGGATCTGGACAGGCTGGAGCGATGGTCAATTGTATGAGGTTTAACAAAGCCAAGTGCCAGGTCATGCACTTTGGTCACAACAACCCCCAGCAACGCTACAGGCTTGGGGA
>JANHGL010007863.1:86309-99310 GCA_024611195.1 Ceyx melanurus | reverse complement strand
TATTGATAGACATTAATGAGGTCCCCCCTCAGTCTCCTCCAGGCTAAAGAGCCCCAGCTCTCTCAGCCTCTCCTCATGAGGGTGATGCTCCATTCCCCTAATCATCTTGGTGGCCCTGCGTTGGACTCTTTCCAGTAAATATCTTTTCTGAACTGGGGTGTCCAAAACTGGACACAGTACTTGAGGTGTTGTCTCACCAGTGCAGAGTAGAGGGGGATTGTGGATCTTGAAGTTCTTTGACCTTTTAGGCCACATTTTGGGTCTGTAATTTTTAGTCATCTAACTTCAGCCTGCATTTTCTCCCCAGACAGAACTTTGCATCTTTTTTTAAAGTGAATTATGTAAATATCTCAATGTTACTCCAGTGCTTTCACTTTCTCTTTGGATTGCTCCTCTGACTTTCATGTTCAGGTGCAGTTTCCACCAAGAGTCATGGAACTTGAGGAACACTCAATTCAGAGTTACTTTTCCAAACTAGTGTTGTTAAAATAGATCAAAAATAATGAAATTTTCCCCTTTCCGAAGGGAAAATGTGACCCTTGAGAATGTGAACACATTTGCAGATAGTATGTTGTAGTCTGCAGTGAGACTTTATTTTCAACATAGTTCAATGAAAAAGCTGTTTACAGATGGCAAATAAAAAAAGTTCAGACCTGCACTGCTATCACATCTATGCTATACAGTACAGCCTTATCTAACTTAATTTCATCCTCAGTGATCTGGTGCAATGTGTCTGATGTGATTAGTGAAACTTACTTGCTTAGAAAATCTCAGTCTTGATTTTAATGATCAGTTTACAAAGTTCTAGTGGGGAACTGATGACTTTTAGAAGTCATTTACAATTCCAGCTTCCTTGTGAAGAAGGTATGCTTCACAAACTAGTGTTCACAAGCTTATGCTGACCTCAGCCAATTACCTTATTTTTGTTTTATTTATTTAGTTGTAGCATTAGAAGCTCTTAATTCATAGCGGAAAGTAAACCTTTTGAGACTGGGATGATGATAAGACCAATGTGAGAAGCCTACAAAAGATAAAAACTGTACATGCACGGCTTACTTTACTGGTACAAAAAGAAAATGTTGAGAGTCTGATGTGAGCTAAGGGAAGAGGGGAAGCTGACTGAGCAAGTCAGAGTTTTTGACTGTTTCACTCAACTGAGTAAATGAATGTAGCTTCTAACAAAAGAATTAGTTATGTTTCTGATAATATCATTATTCAGTAATTTAGTTAAATTGCGTTCGGTAAAAGTTAATTCATAGCTAATTGACTCTGCTGTTTGCAGAAGGAATGGTTCAATTCCAGTTGGGATGCCCACAGAGAAATGCAGGCAGCAAAAGAGCCTCTCACTGGCACAGCAAACACTGTGAGGTTTGTACTTAGCTATTGTAACAAACTTTCTGCTCCTTACAACCTTTTGCAGCTAAGGTAAACTTTATTTTTCCAGCTGAGTAGCACTGGATTTTCTGCTACTAAAACCAAAGACAGACCATAGACTTAGGACTAATTTACTAACTGGATTTTTATTCTCCCCCAGTCTTGTTTTACTTTGCTATCAAAACATATTTTGTTTCTGCTAATCTAGAAATTTAAGCAGTAGTAATCTAAGGCTATTTACCCTGAATGAAACTATTCACAAGGAGCTTTAATATGCTATAGTGTATATAAATTGACTTCACACCTTTAGTGGATTGATTTATTTAACTTTCCTGCGTGACCCTGCGTATGCAGCTCAAACTGTTTCATTAGTAAAATGAGGACTGCCCTTCAGGCTGTATCTCTTACAGCTATTCTCAGACCCTATCCTGCCCTTTTTCATTACTCTGAAAATTTAAAAGCTTGTAAGGGGCCTGAGGCCAGCTTTAGCTGACTGTTGTGGACTCCTCTTTAGACCCAGCCTTTAGTTCACCCCCACAGAAGCTTTGCTTCCACCTTCGCTTCTGCAACACCTCATCCTCCCACCTAAGTAAATTTGCAGAGTCAGGCCTCCCAGCACAGGGTGGCACCAAGATGTCTTCTAACATTACCCACGCACCTCCATTTGTCTTCTTACCCTTTCTGAGGAATTTCTGCCTTTTTTTTTTTTTTTTTAATGGTCTTCTGTTTATTTGGTATTTTTCCTGCAACCCTTTTCAACAAGGATTCTCTCTTGATACGTTTCCTACCAATTAACAGCATAAATCCCAAACCCTCATGTAGGAAATGCATGAGTGCCCCCTCTTGTCTGCTCCCAAGTAAAACAGCTCTTTTCCATGGAGGCAGAGTAGAATAAAGTAATTTTGTATTTCTATACAGACAGAAATGGAATAAAATAGAGACGTTCACTGCCTGATAAATATAGATGTGTGCACATACTTGCAGACTGAAAGGCTGCTTGCTTGCTTTTTTTTCTTTTTTTGTGCAGAACGGCTTTAGATTTATAGGCACGTTTATTATTGAATGAGCATTAGGATTTCTGCTTACTCCACATTCTTCGTTGTTTTCTCTGCAGACAGAGAAATGCTTTTGGCATTGCTTTGATCAGAGAGACCATAGATAATAAAATATTCTCTTTTTTCTAAGCCTTGCTTGAACCTTGGGATTCACTTTTCCTTGAAAGAAGAGTCTCAAAATGGTTATGCTGTGACATGAAGTCTGATTTCCCAGCCAGTCAGATCCATAAATATTAACATTATCCCAGACCCTCTAGAGTAATTTACGAAAACGAAGTATGCCTATCTTTTTGAAATATCCTAGGTGATGAGAATGGAAGTGGCAAATGGAGGCTACACAAAAGAACTATCAGGAGGACTCATTCACCTGCAGTTCCTGTAGCTGTGTTGCTGTCTTCAGATCTGCAGAGCTAGCATGTCTACTGGGAGAGTGCTGTGCCGCAGGGTGGGTCTGGACAGAGAAGGCTGCAGGGTGGGATCCCTGCAATGATCTGTACGTACAGGGACAGACCCCGGCTGGGAAGCCATCAGCTGCCCACAGTTAGACAAACATGGAGGGCCTGAACATGAAAAATCATAACCTCTAAGTTTAAGTATTTCCCCATAAAAAGCCCAGAAAGATGTTCATGTTTTAATGTCTTAAATTGAAAATCTGCAGCATCACCTGTTTGTTTTGCTTCTTTCTCTCTCTCTCTCTCTCTTTGCCTTGTTCTTGTTCTTCTACGCAGCTTTTTGGATTGCTGGCTAGAAAGTGACCCCAGAGACAAAGTTAATCTTATTTCAGGAACTGTGCCTGCAAAACAGGGAGATGACTGTTGAGTTCTGAGTAACAATAATGAAAAACAAAGTGCAATACAGCATTAAAGTCCTTGTGAAAACAGTGCTTATGAGCAGTGCCACACTAGCTGTTACAGAGAATAAAGGTTTTGATTTACCTGGGTGACATGCAAACCAAGTGCTATGTTATCCTGCTAGCAAATCTAGATTTCAGGACTGTGTCTCTACCATCTAATCAATATGGCACTGTGCCTTGCCTAATTAGCTCAATTTCTTTAATTAGGCCAAGCAGGATAATATGCCGATTGGCCATGCTGCTCTGAGACCTTGGCAAGTGTCTCTGCAGGGCACAGCACTGTGCTGCACAGACCTGCCAACTCGATGGGGTTTGAGATCCCATGTGCTGTGTAGTATGTTAGGTACACTTGTGGTATTTACTCAGTGTTTAGCCCTTGCTGGACCCCCAGAGCTGATCAGTGGTTGAAGAGTTTGTGTGCTTTGTTTATACTGAAGTCCTCTCCTGGGAAAATGAATGATCCTGTAG
This sequence comes from Ceyx melanurus, assembly GCA_024611195.1. Taxonomy (NCBI): domain Eukaryota; kingdom Metazoa; phylum Chordata; class Aves; order Coraciiformes; family Alcedinidae; genus Ceyx; species Ceyx melanurus. Next base: position 95,560 of record JANHGL010007863.1, on the reverse strand, counting down.
AATTTGGTGGGCCCCGCCCTGCGGAAAGCATGTTTTTTAGGCTTTGTCTTATTTCTCTCCAAATAATTGACTCCTTGGTCTTGCAATTTTTCTCTCCTGGGCAGATTCCACCAAGGAGATTGTTCATGTCTTGTTTCTGTTATAATTGAGTTGAAGTCAGTCAGCCACAACACTTAAGTCCACCAGAAACAGGGCTTGATGAGTCCCAGAGGTTTGGAAAGGGATGTCTCTCCCAGGACCATCAGTGTGTGGGATGGGCTGACACCAGCCTCCTCTTCCTCAGTGTTGCCCAGTCATTGAGTGAGAAGATTCACTTATCTCTGATCTAGTCACATTTTTTTATTGAAGCCTTTGCATGCCAACTTATTTTTTATTTTCTTTACAGCTTTGGAATATTTTTGCTTTCTTAGGATACTGTTGCAAGATGAGACTGCACTGTATTGCCTCAGATCTCTGCCAGAAAGAATTACAGATGTTTCAAAGGAAATGTGCAGAAACCATGTGGCTGAAACAGAAAAAAAATAGCTTAAAATCAAGGAAATGTCCTAATAAATGAGAAATGCACAGATTTTGGAAAGCTTTTCTTCCCTGCCTCTCCCACCTGTATTTATTTTTGGTGTTGTGTTTTTTGTTTTGTTTTTGTGTTGTTGTTGTTGTTTGTGGGTGGGGTTTTTTGGGGGGTTGTTGTTTTGGTTTTTTTTCACTTTACTATGTGGTACAAAGCTGTTTCTTCCACATGGAAAAAGTCTGCAGTAAGGTCAAGGTTTTAAAGGATTTTTAGAATTTCTGGAATTTTCTGTCTTCAGAGTACTTTAGTAAAATGTGTAGGTGTAGTTGTTTATCTATAGGACAAGAAAATTTTCAAGAGCATCTTGCAGAATTGCAAGCCCTCCCCCACAAACTACAGATAAAATATTTTACTCAGTCACCAAGTAGAGCCTCAGGTGTTTGGCAAAAGTGTTCCCACCTTGGACCAGTGGATTGAAATGAGTCCCTGCCCTCAGCTGGATGACACATTTCATTTTCCATCTTCAGAGAGGAACAATTCTAACTTTTTGTCTCCTAATAGGTCTATGCCAGGTGAACCTGCAAACTCAAGCAGCTGTCTTGGCTCTTTGCTTTCCAGCAAATCCCTTGCAAATAAAAACCCTACTTGGAAAGTCTGGCCCAAAATCTCAGAAAAACTGGTCCAACAGAGTGTACCAGAATTTTAAGCCTTCATTTTCAAAGCACAACTATTAATCAAATATCTGATGGGATATTCAAGTAGTCACCTGTTTCAACACTTGCTCATCTCCTTTGAGTCCTTCTGGAGAAAAGGCATTTCCACCTCAAATGGCAGGAAAATGTCTTAGTTTAAAATTTATCTGGGGAGTCAGAGGGTCTTTTTCTAAACAGTTGTTCTGTTTGCTAGATTTTCCTCTTCTGAATCAAATTTCTTTATTTTTCCATACACTCACACTATCTAACCATACTTGAAACTCACTGTGTCTTCTGAACTTCCCTGAAGAGCACTGGTAGTCACAGTAATATCATTAATGAGGTGAGATCATCTGGCCTATTATGGAAGAAATATGTAATTCAGCATGCATTTGTGTCTGCTTATTTGAAAGTTTATCTGGATAATGAATTGTATCCCTTAGGCTTTCCATAATGGCTCTTATTTTAGTAACAGTATCTCTTCAGTGCATTTCTAATACCAAAAAGTCCTTGTCAAGCAAAATGATCAAAACTGAACTTAGTTTCCTCAGTGTAATTTAGCCTAAATTTGAATTCCTTTCTAACTATGTATTTTAATTATATAAACTAGGGATTCAAAACAATTTTCTAGTGTTAATGGAAAGCACAGCAGATTTTCCCAATGCTGAAAAATGTGAATCTCCTCAGCCTTTGCTCAGCTCCCAGACTTAATGTATTTTGATGCATCTTTGTCCTTAAAGCTCTGTCATACAACAGGCATTGTATCAGCTCTGACTGTCCTGACTTTGGCCTGTAAATATGTACGTTGTTTATTTGTAGTATAGCTACCATGTTGTAACGTGATTCCTGGTTGTCTGGTCTGTTTTTTTGGAGAGGCTGTTTTCTCATAGAAGACGAATTCATTTGAAACCACTGCATTAAAATGAATCATGAGCTTGTTCTCGGTGTTCCCCATCCATAGAGTAACACTAACCACTTTGCCCAGTTAGGGCTCTTATGCTGCTGAGATCTGCATGTGACCAATGTTATCCCATGTCACTTCACACACTGCAACCTATTGTCTCCCTGTGTGCCCCCCCCACAGCAGCCACAATCATGTCTTCCCTGTTGGCCACGCGGATTGTTTTCCTTCAGACTCCAATAACAAGTCAATTAGAGCAGGATTAGCCTTTGGGAAATGAAACCAGTTGCTCCCCCTCTCCCAGGATGAGGACCTTAAATGATCTGCTTGAACATTTTATTTCCTTCCTTTGTTTTTTCTGCAATCTAGTGAATCCCTTCTCTTTAATTAGCTTGCCAGTGGGCATCTATCAAATATTTTTCTTGTTAACTTACTGCCACAAGAGTACTTTGTAGCATCTTGTCAGAGTACAGCTAAATTTGGTGTCTGGTAGGGCTGGAAAACAAGCAAAAATTCTCTACCTGGCTAAGTTTCCATGCAGGAACAGGATCACTTTCCTCCCTGGCTGAAGCTTTTGTTTCACTCCACAGGCAATTGGAAACAATCACGGTGGAGTCCTTTTTTTTTCTAAACACCAGCATGCCAGAGTTTAGACAAGGGGACTATACTTCTGATCGTGGTTTTCATTTCCTGGATTAAGATAGAAAAAAATGCAGTTTGCCAATATAAATGAATTTTGTCCTTGTTCTGTGTTTAAAGGTAAACCAAATTCAAAATACTGGCCAGATTACAGTGCCTAGAATTTAATGAACGAACACCTTGCAATCCCATCCAACCGTTGCCCCAACCCCAGGAAAACATGATTCTCCTTCCATTGGCCGGACTGGTTTTGATGTTCGTTGTCCCAACAGAGCATCATGTGTGCTAGAAGGCCTCTGAGGTTATAAACTGCCCGTGTACAGTTTCCCACAAGCCTCTGTACCTCCAGGAGTGGCAGCTGAGACCAGCAGTAGCTGCTACAGGAAAAGCCTAGAGAGAGGGAGGTATTTGAACTATGAGTACAGCTGTGGGAGATCTCCCTGCATCCTCTACCACTGCCTCAAGCCATGCAGTGTCTTCCCCATGGCATTTAGGACTTTTATACTCACGTTACACATATGAGATGCATGATAAAGGCTTTTCTGCAGGGCCACAATGATCAATAAGCAAGAAGAGGAGGCAAATTATGACAACAAAATCCTCTGGCAAATGAGTTTGAGGAACTGTAAGAAAAAAACCCTTGAAAGACCCTTGGACCTGGCTGTAGACACCTTTTTGGTGATTCCTCCAAGCTCTAGGAAATGTGCATCTTCTTTCCAAACAAGTCATTGTAACTGTAGTGTTTATAGAAACCTGGCTGTAATGTGGTACTTTGATTATGCAAAGAGCATAGCAGAAGAGTTTTAGATTAGGAGAATCAGAACATGGATTTTTGCAAGCAAGGCTGCTGAGAAATCCATTGGATCTCAAATCTGAAAACACAGCTTCTGCTTTTATCTTTCCTACCTGCTGTCTGCCTCTAGCAAGGAGCCTGAAGATTTAGCTGAATGTTCTGGGTGCTTTTCTTGGTATGATGCTTTGAGCCACATACTCATGAATCTTCATCTTCTGAACTTCAAAATGTGTCCTATATTTTAAAGTTAATAAAGCAGTATCTGTTGACAGGGAATGAGACATTTGTGTCAGGTGGAGCCAGTAAGAGAGACAAATGTAGAGATGTGCATGCAGAAGACATTCAGTCATCTGGCAAGCACTGCTTACTGGAGCACGTTGATGGCTTTGTGGATGGTGCTCAGCAGCACTGGTGCCCAGCACAGTGCTCCCGACCATCTGGGCTGATCTCACTGTGCATCAGGTTCTTCTCAACATCCTCATACTGGCAGGGGGGCTGTGATTAGCAGCCTGGTGAGGCTGGGCCATGGGCCTCTTGATAAATTCAGTGCTTTAGAACAAAGCCATCATTCTCCAGAGTAGTCGAATGTGCTGTAATGAACTGAAATAAGGCAGAATGTAAAGGCAGGGAGATACAGGCACTCTGCAGGAAAGCAAAGTCATTAAAAATAATGAGCAGTCTTTCACTTCCTTCTTTTTATTAACTTTCTGCAGAGGACAACCTGGTGCTTATTTTTAACACAGTCTTCACTTTACTAATATCCATTAGGCAGATGGCTAAAATTTTTCCACAACAGGCCACACATTATATAGAAAAACAGTAAACCAATCAACAACAAAAAAGCAATCAAAACTGAGTGTCCCCTCTGCAATCCTTCTCCTCTATATTCCTCAGCTGATTATTTTTTCAGTAACTTCTCTGAACTCACCACCTCCTGCTATGCTCTGTGGTGATAGCATGAAAAGTAATGTATGAAGGTGCCATGTCCAGCAGAGTTTGAATTATGCATGTACTAACCATCAGTAACAATTAGTGAAAATTTGAATGACTAAAGTTTTGCAAGCTCTTCATAGGGACAGATGCATGCCTGAAATCACTGTCAGAGCCCTGCCATCCCAATTCAGACTGGATAAATCAGTCCTGTCCTGCAGAGCAGGGGTAACATGGGTGACAGGACCACCAAGCATTGTACAGCTCAGGCTGATTTGGAAATGGCTGCCCAGCCATGTCTCTGTGTTCCTTGGAAAGGTCTGCTCACCAGAAATTAGGCTGTTAATTGCTCCAGTGGCTCTCTCTTCCCTTGTATCCACAGAAACCTTCAGCTCCTGCTCAGAACCAGAAGGTATGATCCTGCTCCTTTCCCTGGACCAATGCCTCCTCTGCCTGCACCAGCTGCCCATGCTTATAATGCAGAGATTGTCCTTTGTAGACACTGAGGTACTGAGTACAGTGAAGATTAAGCTTAGTTACAAGCAACATTTAAGTATGTTATTACTATAATCAGCCATGTGGCTCAAATCATTGCCCCAGATCTTAAGAGCTGCCAAGTAGGATTTAGGCTTCTAATTTACACTCATATCTTGTCTTTGTTGCAGCTTTAAACTTATTTATTTATTTATTACTGTGATTCTACCACCCTGGTCAGGGCCTCCTGGGCTCCTAAAACCCAAAACAGCTCCCTAGGCACCCTTGAATAAGATGGGTCCCTGCTGCCCCCCTGAGCTGGGGTCTCAATTTCTGACACTTCCCTCCCTGCATTCGCACACACCACCCTTGCACTTGGATTGCAAAAGTCTGCAATGAGGCCAGAAATGAAAATGGGAATGAAAGAAAGGTGTGAGATAAATAAAAAGGTAACACCAAAACAAATAAGTGACCGATTTCCATTAGGCTTGAGAAGGTGGTGAGCAGGGAGAATATTTAGTTTTCCAACTAAATAGTTTTAGAATTTCTTATTCATGCCTGCCTTTATGCATGCACCTATGTGTAAAAATTATGTCTGTCCTGGTTGAATCAGAGTCAGATTTTCAAAAATCTTGGAACTTTTCACAAAAAAGCACAAAACAGCAGAGACTTTGTTTCAGTCAGTTCACTACAGAAGGCCAAAGAAAATTCAGTTAAGAGAAAAATATTCATTGTGCTTCTGTATCATCAAATATATCAGTCTTCTTCCTTCTGCTCTACAAATTGCTGTGGGCTATGCTGGTAACAAGGCATACACCAGATGAGGATTTGTTTCTATAAATCCCTTTTGGATTTACACTCCAGCAGGGCCCGTGCCAGTGACTATCTCTGACAGCCCAAAAGAGGTATGAACTGTAATTGATTGTGCCCCTGAGAGCTTTTTTTCCTGTTTGCCTGTGTGTCTGAGTGAGTGAGAGAGACTGTCTTTAATCTTTTGCCAAAAAATGGCTTTAATCCAGCACTGAGCTTTTCTTCTTCAGGCGTGTTCCCAAATGCTGCAACATTTCGTGTTTTCAGGGTGGGATCAGCAAAAGGCAGCATTCAGAGAACATCTTGATCCAGAAATTTCAGAAAGCAGACTTTTTTCTTTAGAAGAAAGGCGAGGGAGGCAGCAGACGTGGTGACAGAGCTCAGTTGTAAAGGTATGAAGGGAATGGCACTGCTGCCATGACAGAGGGGTCCAGCAGCAGAGCTCTGCCAGATCCTGCTGAGGCAGTTAGAAAGGTCACATCTTCCTGCATTTCTGTCTCTGACCTTCCCTTCCTCTGACAGAGGTCCCCTACCAGTATGGGGTGCTGTGGAGTGGAGGAGCTTCATTTCACGCACAGCCTGCCAGCTACTGAGGAGGAGGCTAGTTTCTTCAACAGGCTGTGAAGTACAGTGGAAGGTTGTGAACCATTTACCCCAGTACTGCACCTCCCTCTAGGGCCATGGGTCCTGAAGACATGTGCTTTTCCTCAGACTGTGCCTGCTCCCCTCACCATTGCTCCACAGGGGCTGCTGCATGTTGGTTTGCAAAAGCAGCTCATACACCCCCCCCCGATTGTTGTCCTCCACTTCTGCTCTAATTAGCAATTTCCAGTTTGAGCAGAACCTGTGCAGACAGAAATTGATATCAGGAATAGCATCCACTAGAACTGAGCAGACCATATTGTGCTGTTCATGAGGAGGAAAGGAATAATGGTAAAAATATATTTAGCTGCAATTTTGGATAAAGCAGTGACATGGAATTCAGGACATTCACATCTTTTCCTGTACTCTATAGTTGTCTTAAAAACTCATAAATGGAACAATTATAAATCATACACTCTCTTTGCTCCTGTAAACTAGAATCATAGAATCATAGGACAGCCCATGTTGGAAGAGATCTCAAAAGATCATCTAGTCCATAGGATTAATGAGGCTCTGCATTTTCTGTACCATTTTTCATTCATATCTTCACATTTTTTCACCCTTATTGCTGTATAGGGCAAAAAACCCACTCCCCGTGGGGTCTGACTAGAAAAATCTGTCAACCAATTATGTTTGCTCTTCTACACTTAAGTTTTTGAAAATACACAATGTGTTAATGCCCTGCAAAAGCCTAAATAAATGTTATCAGTCTTAAAACCTTTATCTACCAACCTGATTTTGTTAAAACATCTATGTTAAAATATCTTGAAAAATGATACCAGGTAAGCCTGACAAAAGCTGTTTTCCAAATACCTGTGTCAACTGGCATTGCTGATAGCATTCTCCTGCAAAGAGAACCCTTCATCAGTAACTCTGATGCTTTGCCTAGGACTGAGGGTAAGCTCACAGGTCTCCTTTCAGATCACTGTATTTATGACTTTAAATAATGGTACACAAATGAGCTTTCTTACAGGCTTCTGGAAAAATAAGATGAAACTTTCCCAGTTGGCTGCCAAAGCTTGCACATTTAAATAATGTCTGCAAAAGCCATGGGAATGGCAGATGCTTAAAATTAGGTCATGTTTATTTATATGTTGAACATGAGTTTAGGCATCCAGCTTCTTATTTGAAAATTATACAAGTGTGAACAGCCCACTTCCAGACAAGCATGGTCGCCCTTGTGATCATTTCCTTTGCTTATATGTAAAAACCTCTAAAAGTGGGTGTAGACAGCTGGAACTCGCTCAGTGTGGCCATGCAGACAGGGGAGGGCAGGGCTTCCTCTGATGCTGGGTGTCAAATGCAACATCAGACAATAGTGGAGGTGTGGTACAATGTACAACATGAAGATCCACCTGTGTGGGAGTTTGCCACAGAGCAGGTCTGGCGATTACATGGCATTTGAAGACAGAGACACAGAGAGAGAGGGAGAGAATACCTTAACATTCAAATTAAACTGGGAAAATGGTGAGTTCCACCAAGCACTACTAGGCTACTGCTGCTGAGGACAGGGCTGTCCCTGAATTCAAACCATCTCGTTGCTGCTTACACTACCATCAAAGTGTGCTTTTCCAACTGCCTACACCCCATCCCCAGGGCAGGAGCTAAACATTGCCAGAATAAATCCAGCTGAATCTCATTGTTAGCATTAAAAATGATAACTGCATTGCAATCGCCTTTGTTGACCCTGGCCAAAATCCATAGCAAAAAAATTCACAGCAAATGTCTGCAGTGCTGAGAGTGGGAGGTGAGGGTTTGAGTATGATCTAAGTACGTGCCTCAGTAGGGCTGAGTTTCCTGGGCAGGCTGCCGTGCTCATTTGGATGCACCATGTCTGATAGCCAAACAGACTTGCTCTGAGCAAGCTGGGTGTCTCTACCCAGCCTTGCTTTATCACACTAGCTTTGTATTTAATATTGGCTCCTGAATGCATAACTAATTTAAAAATGGTATTCTGGCCAGAAATTGAAAATATTTATACATCAAATTAATATTTAAATAACTGGGAATTAGATGTCTAAACACCTTTGAAAATCTGGTCCTATAGGTTCAAGTCTTGCCCAAAGGACTAGGCTGATCTTGCCACCTATTGATAAAAACTCATGCCTATAGCTGAGAATGTATTATCTTTACAATCTTTTGCAGGAACCTGAATGGCTGGAGTTATTGGTTTAAGAAAATCAGCTCCTGTCTTCACTGAAATGAACAGTGAGTGTTTATAGAATATTTCTATTGTTCCTTGACAGATAGAAAAAAAGGCTCTGTCTCCTTTATTGTTTCTAAAACATTAAGACACAGCGAAGAAATAGTTTCTAATATTGAATAATACATTTACACCAAAAAGACAAGCAGTTTGTAAAATGGGGTGTCTGCTTTATTTCCTGTGCCCAGTTTTAGGGCACAAATTTCAAGAGGTGAGTCCTGCAGTTCAAGCTTCTTCTAAGTTTCTCAACTTGGTTGCCGAAAAACAAACAAACAAAAACCAACCAAAACAAATAGCCAAAACTGTTAATAGTTTTTTTAAAAAAAGAAAGTCTAATAAATTATTAGAGGGCCAAGAGGAGGGGAGGTGATTTCTAGCCATTCTGTGCTTCTGGAGTACCTGCTCTATAGTGACTACCTTTCTTATCCCTAATTTATCAAGCCATTTTTGTATGCTTAATTCAGAAAGGAAAGAATGTATGGACAATAAGATCTCACGTACAAGAAAAAAAAATACGGGGGGAGGGAGGGGGGGAGGGAGGGGGGGAGGGGAGGAGGAGGGAGGGGGGGGGGGGGGAGGGAGGGGGAAGGAAGGAAGGAAGGAAGGGAGGAAGGAAGGAAGGAAGGAAGGAAGGATGGGTGGATGGATGGAGAACTTGT
>JANHGL010007863.1:41807-86209 GCA_024611195.1 Ceyx melanurus | reverse complement strand
AACCAGCAGCTGCTAAAAGTATCATCTTGAAAGGTGGGTTTCTTCCCCAGACATCACATCACCTGAGGGAAGAAAAGTAGTCTGGCAAAAGGACAGATCAGAGGAAATAAAAGTGCTTTTCCTTCTCCATCTTCTAGGGAACTTGTGACTCCTCATGTCAGAGGACTGCAACTCACTATGTAGTCCTGAAGTTAATTTAAAATATAATCAACAAAGTACTTGAAAGAATGAAACTCTGCCAAATAAGTCATTAAAATATGCCCAAAGTATGTTGCATAAGAAGAGTTTAATGCAACTGATGGTAAGAACATATTTGGAGTCACTAAGTCTGTATGTATGACAAATCAAAATGCTGTGTAATCAGAATTATTTTGTAACCATCTTGTGGGACATTAGGATAACATCTGGCATACTCCTAATTTCAGCTTGTGAGTTCACTGTGTGTTGAAGAAAACAGCTAGAAAGTGACTGCTCTCAATATTACACTGGTGTCAGTGCACACGATACTGTAAAATGAGCATTTTAGAGCAGCTGCAGTTTTACTGTGCTGCTGAGCAAACTTTCGTGTTTGCAGGCTAAATATTTCTCCCATAGGCTGAATGCAGATTCTTAGAAAAGTTAGCACAACAAAGGGAAGAAGAGAAATCAGATTGCTAACATAAACAGTGATGTCTTCTCAGTGAATGTCTCTGCTTCAGCCATCTGATTTCAAATGGTTTCCTTAAGCCCTAATTTATTGCTTCATGTTCAGAAACTGTGCCTAGCCTGAAGATGCTTGAGAAATACACTCCTTCTCTGCATCAGTCCAAGCAGTTGGTGTCTTATGCAAACTTTTCTGGGTAAATGTGAACCAGATGTTCCCCAGTCCTGCCTTGTGAACTGGGTTTCTACCCTGAGCCAGCACGAATTGGTCAGAGAGCTGCTCAGCGGCAAGGGGCTGTCTGGGGAGGCGTGCTGCTCCAGACTCCTCAGAGACAGATGCTCTAGAACCCCTCCCTCACTGACCATTTCAAGAAAATACAGACCATGTTCTCTCGAGGGCCACTGTACAGGACACAGCACAGCAAACCAGATTTGTAGCGAACAAATACACCACACTGTGGGTTTCACACACTGTGGGTTTCACACCCTCTGTTCTGGCTCTGACCATGGCTGCCTCAGAGCCAGTCCTCCTGATGCTGCTGTGTGAGCTCAGGATGTTGTATCTGAGAGGTCTGTGATAGAGAAATCTGGAGTCGTATTTCCCAACTGTTAATAAAATTTCCCCTGGAATAAATGTAGAGGAGCTGGCGCCACTTTGTATTATTCAAAACCACAAATTTCCTCTCCCTCACAGTCTGCCAGAGTTACAGACTCTTTTACAACTCCTTAAAAATTCAAGATGTTTTCCTCAAGTGAGCATCCCAATCCTTCAAAATGCATCCAGGGAATATTAGTTATTCAATACAGCATTGCTGTTAATGAGGAGAGGGAAGGGTGATAGTGACCCAGCATGACATCTCCATGCATGGGAATACATCATCAAGTGGTTCATCCCTATATCTCCTCTGCCTAGGAGTGTTAAAGATTGTTGCAATGAATGTCAATCTCTAATGCAGGTATGCAGGGAGCTGGATGGAAATAATCAGATTATTTCCCTGCTTTAACAGTATATATCATCTTATGGCTTTCATTGTTCAATGTGTTACAGCCCTACTGCCTTGAGGCCTCTGGTTGTACAGGACATCTTAAAATAGACCATCAATGTCAGCTGGTGCCTCTTGTTATTACTGTAATGAACTTGTGAATTTTGTTAAAGGTAATAAATGATAAGAACAGTCAAGAACCCTAAAAAGACAATTAGAGATTTGAAGAAGACATCTTACGTATTTGCTTTGTCTTACTATTTCCAATAGGCTGAAAGACAGGTGGCTTCTGAACTTCAGCAGAACAGGAGATCTGTCCTGAGCAGAACACAGCAAATATCCCAGTCTCTAAAGCTCTACAAATATCCAGCTCTGCACTGAGCTCATTCCTTAGCACTGAAGTCCATGCTGGATGGAAGCAGCTCCCACCTTCATGGCTCATGGATGAGCCCTTTTCTGATGACAAAGGACCACAGTATCACTAGAGCAAAGACTGGGTCAACCAAGTGAGTGTGGAAAACTAGATCACAGCTGAACAAGCAGGGGGTTTATATATGCAAGGGAGATTCTTTAACATGCTCTAAAAAAAAGCAATTAGGTGCACTCTCTTTTTAGGAAGAAGACTTAGGCTTGAGACTCACATCTCCTAGATCCAGATATATAGGAATGATTGTCTCTTACGTGCCAAGAGATTGTTTCCATTTTCTCATATCAAATATTCTGGTATTTTTAGCTGATACATGGCACAACACTGATCATATTGTTCAGTTTTTGTGCATATGGTAAAGGCAATGGGAATTAGCATCATAGTATACAATCTAGATAAACCTTTAAAGCAAAATACATCCTCAGATGTGCATGAAAATTATGCTTTCAGAGTGCGTAAATCTTGTGTAGCAATGGGGAATTTAACTAACTTTTTCTAATTAGACAGAAGGTTTAGACAGCAGCCCATGGTGTGTTACACCATTTCTCCTCTTTTCCTGTTAGCAACAACATATTTTGAAAAATAATCACGTTCTTTGTACTGACCAAAATACTAGAAGAAGACACATGGCCAGAAACAAACATCAAAAAACCCACAGCCTGAGGTTTTGAATATGGGGAACCAGATCCTCACACCAGATCCATGCACCAGTACAGAATTACATGCATATTACTGGGATTCAGTGAAGGGCTGGAAATACACCATGGTATGGCAACTTGTGGGATCTGAGCCAGAAGCCTTTTGTTGTATTGAACAGTGGTCACATCAACTCACATAAAATTATTGTAATGTACCAAATTACCAAAAAAAAACCCCAACCCAAATATCTTAGTCAGGTTTCTTTTTATACTTGTGCCAAATTCTGCCTTCTGACACAGAAAACATCATAGGCTTGATGAGCAGTGTGTATGTCAGGGGTGGGTAGAAATATTTAAATACACTGTTGAATGTGTGTTTCCAAGGCCCTAATATTAAAATATGTTAACTCACTTTTTTTTTTCAAAAAATAAAACAGAAAGAAAAAATTTAGAAGAACTAATTTATCCCTTAGTAGGTTGCTCTTAAGTCAGGCTTGTCCAAAACATATGAAAAAATGGTGATGCGTGGAATAAAGCACACAAAGAAAAAATGCTGTTACACAGTACGTAATTGCCTATAACTTTTTTTTTTTTTTAATTAAAATGTTAAAATTCTTACAGCAGTAACAACAAAACACTGATAACAAAGGTGTTTGGGGTTTTGTTTGATTGATTGATTGATTATGGGCTAGGTGAGATTTTCAGGTTACCAAAAGCTTATTTCAGTTTGAGAGATAAAGCTCTCCCTGACCCTCTGCTTAAACTGGAGTGTAAGTTACTGCTGGAAACGGTGCTACAGAGTTCACTTCCTTCTCTGCCATGAAAATGTTCTGAATGTTGAATTACATATGAAGCAATGCTGTCGACATCTGGCCAGGCAAACACATTGCAGGAAGGTGTACTTCCAATCCAAAGAAATCTCCCTCTTAGGCCTGACTATCTATATTCTCCTTAGATTTGTTTCAAAATAATCTGAGTAAATATTTAGCTGCATAATAGGAAGAATATAGCTGGCCACATAAGAAAGAGCAGCACTGAATCTATAATACTTGCCTGGAAGCAAAAGGAGGCCATTAGAAGCAAAATAATTTTTTTTTTTTTTTCTGTGCACTTTCTAGTACTGCTTTTATGTTAGCACACAGGTTGTTTTCCTTTGACATAACAAATATGAAGTTAATCCTCATTTCCCTCCTTTCTCAGAAGATGCAAGCAGGAATTTAGGTAAGGAATTGGGGATAGTGTTACTTCTCTGGCAAGAATAATAATAAACCCAAGACAGAAAACAATAATTGAAGGGCAAATGAATTCTTAGTTAAATACCTTGTAAACCCTGATAAAAGTGGCGGCTTGTGGCAGTTTTTTTTAGCCCTGTCTGAGTTGCAGACCTTCCAGGAACAGAAATACTAGCAGGGCTGTTGTTTGATGAATTTTTAAATAAAACTTTTTACAACAAATACAAAGCATCAATTAATTAATTAATTAATTAATTAAAAATAAAGCATTAAGAAACTTTCTGCCTTCTGATTTTACAAACACAAATTGCAATTTGCAGTCTGTGCAATTACATTTTAAATTATTCCACCTTCTGGAGGAACATTTTAAAAAATCACCAATAATGACGAACTGACCATGAATGTCATCAATAAATTATGTCCAGAGACAACTAAACTGCAAAAAAGTATTTCATCCCATGAGGCGTAAAGATGTGCTGCTGCTATGAATCACTCTAACCCTTTGCGTGTAGAAAATTCACAAGCTTTCCCTGAATGTTCCTTGCTTCTATAAATCACACTGTAAAAAACTCCGTAGAGTGATTTCAAAAAGAGTCTTTCAGTATTCATAAATACGGGGTTTTGCTTTCCAAAAAAAAAAAAAGCAATGGTGTGCAAGACAGAAATAGCTTGTTTTATTTCAGCTACTCGGAGAGAGAGTAGCTCTCACCCATTTATAGCATGGGTGCTCCCTGCTGCATGCTTTGTTTAATTACACAAATAAGATTTGAACAACATATGTGGACAAGAAAATTCCATTACAAAAATGGAGATAAACCACACCGATTAAATAAGGAAGCATTTGTTTATTAAAAAGGAAAAGATTCTGGATGGCAGCTAAGCGTCAGACATGAGAGACACGAATGTATGCACAGCTGTTCATGCTTAAAGGCAGAATATAGATAGAAATACAGTTAGATCTTTGCTCTGCTGCTACAGTATTTTTATGCAGTTGATTCAAAGGAATATCTGTCATAACTGAACACAAGGAGAAATTTATAAGAAACAGAGCACAGATTGCTCCTCTAAAGCCAGGATAAACAAAGCTCAGAAAAGCCTCTCAAGCTATGGTACTGCAAAATAAAAAGCGTGCAAAAGAAAACCACCTTCTGTGGATGAGAAGATTAAATGTCCAATTCAACTCCTAGTCAAATGGCTTGTTCTTCTGTTTGAATAGAACACAGGTAATTTTCCCCTGCTATCTTCACAGATTCTGCTCTCTCTGAAGGAAAGACTACTGTGAAGCAGGAATACACTTTAAAAGCAATACTTTTTCCATGATCTATTCAACCTATTTCCAAAGTACATCCAAAAGAGAGAGAGAAAGAGGCTGATGAGATTGCCCTCAAAGTTTATTTTAATGCATAGATACAGTGAGACAATCTTGAAAAATCAGAAGTGCTACAGGAGAGCAAATCAGGCCTTATAAGAGAGACAATGAACTGGTCCAGAGGCTTCCCCAGGGTTGTCACTCTCTAGCCAAGAGAAATACATCTCATATGAGTTCTGCCATGATGAACTTTTACCTGTGTTAAGAGAGTAAGACAACATGTAGGTGCAGCCCTTGGAATTTCATGGCTCAGGTACTCATCTATAAAACAAAAAGGACTGGGCAGTATTGGTTGATAAGTCAACTAAACATGAGCCAGCTGGGTGCCCAGATGGTCAATAAGGCCAGTATCATCCTGGCTTGTATTAGAAACACTGTGGCCAGCAGGAACAGGGAGATGATTGTTCTCCTGTACTTGGCGCTGGTGAGGTCACAGCTTGAATATTGTATTCAGTTCTTGGCCTTTCACTGTAAGGAGGACATAGATGTGATGGAGTGTGTTCAGAAAAAAAGCAACGAGGCTCCTGAAGGGCTCAGAGCAAAAGTCCTATGAGGAGCAGCTGAGGGAGCTGGGGTTGTTTAGTCTGGAGAAGAGGAGCCTGAGGGGAGACCTTATTGTTCTCTAAAACTACCTGAAAGGAGGCTGGATCAAAGAGGGGTACAGCCTCTTCACCCTGGTGACATGTGACAGGACCAGAGGGAATGGCTGCAAGCTGTGCCAGGGGAGGTTTAGGCTGGATATTAGGAAACATTTCTTCACTGAAAGGATTATCAAACAGTGGCATGGTCTGCCCAGGGCAGTGGAGTCGCCATCTCTGGAGGCATTTGAATGGTACGTGGACCTGGTGCTCAGGTACGTGGTTTAGTGGTGAGATTGCAGTTTTGGGTCAAAGATTGGACCAGATTATCTTGAAGGTCTATTCCAACATAAGACCTTCTGAAAAAAAAAAGAAAGCAAAACAACAAGGCAAAAACACCGTAGAAATATGGAAGTGTATTGTATCATGAAAGGTAATTTCTTCAAAACTTTCTGGACTTCTTTGGAGTACAGCTGGAAATTGATCTAAATTCTAAATAAAGCCAACATGGATTACTATAAAAGCTCAACTGCTCATTTTAATACTAATTTCCCATTTAAATATACAATTATCTTGCTTCAAAAGTATTTTGTACATACTTTTCCTGTTCTCTATTTTCTAAGTTGTTAAAAATATTACAGCACATTTCTGTTCCACTTCTAATTCAAGTTCAGTTTTGATGGCACAGAACATTAATTTTCAGGAATCTATGTGTTTCTTTGGGGAAACAACAAAAAACAACCCCTCACACTCCTCATTAACCTTACTTCAAGCCCTGCAAGATATGCAAAGCATTTGCCACATACTAATATTTATTCAGATGCTGGTTTTCTCAGGGATCTCATGTTGCTGCAAAGACATAAAGCCCCACCTTGTCACGTGTAATAACCAAGAAAGCTGGTAAGTTATGCTAAACATATTCCAGGTTACAGCAGGGGAAGAAAAACCCCAAAACTTTACCTCATCTTTCTGAGTATGTCTTGGCTATTACAGCCTTTCAGTTAGATAAAAAAAAAAATACATTACCATCCATCAGAAACCTGCAAAGACACATAGCTATACTGAAATCACAGTCACAACTCTTCCCATGACTGTGGTTTTTGCTGAATGAACAACACATATGTCGCAGGTCAAATGCCTGGACATATCCTGCTCTCCTCTGCAGGGAGAATGATGCTACATACCAAGTCAGGATGAATTTAGCTAGGATGGAGAGCTGTTAGTGGACCCTGAGCCAGGGTTTCCAGCTCCTCTGCTATCTCCCAGATAAAACTTTTGAGGAAATACATGTAGAAGGGACCCAGATGTCTTCGTCCAGAAATGTCATAGCTACTGCCCCATGACAATACAATGTTCTATAGCACACAAAGTGAAATTTTGTTATATAAATGTAAGCAACAAGTTTTTTTACATCTAGTTCATCTTCAGCATTCCATATTCACATAAGCACTAAAAGTATATGGTATGCATGCACATAAGAAAGTTAAGTGCCTTTTTGTCACCTAATATTTGATGCTGTCAACAATGGGATTGAAAATGTCCTAGAAGACATGTGACAAAGTATTGTCACAATAATCTTTAACTATTACCGTTTCTTAATTTTTTTTTCTTTCTATATGCAATAGTGACAGGACAGTTCAGTAACTCATTTCGTAAGCATCCACCAAAGCTGGAGAGGTGTGTGATTGTGACTGGCCATGGGCAGCTTGACACACATGGACCCACGAGGTGGAGCTCTCAGCACTCTCATGGAGCACCTTGGTACACTGGCAGGCAACCTTGCTGTCAAGTGCAATGGAAATCCACAGCAATGTCAATTAAAGGAGGTGGGAACATCATACTGCAAGTATTAACCATGATTCTCATTTTTACAGCATGGGTTTTTTGACACACCAGCATTATAAAGTCTTCAAATTTTCAGAGTTCGTGTTTTCATTAAATTTCCCTCAGGATGAAAAGTTAGTACGTTAAATTGGGATGATTGTTTCAGGCTTTTTTCTCAATAATCATAGAGTTGTCATTGTTGGAAATAATCTCTAAGATCAACATGTCTAATCGTCAACAACAGTGATAAAAAAACAAAAGGCCATGGGGTTTGTTCTAATGATAGAAAGTACATTTTCACTCAAAAATCACTACAACCACCCAATAGAAGCGTGCCCTGTTGAATACTGAATGGTTAAAAATCTCTTTGGTAGTGGATTTTCAGAGTGATTCTGAAGCAGCAGAGCTGAATGCTTCCTATCACTGAACTGGAGTTCCTGTCTGGCATGCCCTGGGTGATTCTGCTCTAGCAGAGGGTGTGGACTCAATTATTTCCAGAGGTACTTTCCAATACCTATCATCCTATGATTCTAATATGAGGAGACAACTGGAAAGACCAAATGGACATGGAGTTCGTACCTCTGAAGTAGGATTTTTTTCCATGGAAAATATTCCTATAAGTATACCCTGATTGTGTGGCAATTATTCCAGTACAAGTCAAGGTATGTTACTGTGAAGAAGTATTAAGAATGTAGTTATTCTGAGCATAAACAAGTGGAAATGTTTTTACAACATTTTGTATTAAGTATTCAGTACTAAAAAAAAAAGGCAAAAGTACTCTGGTACCATTCACACAAGCGTATTTATTATATAAATATTTTATAAATTACAAGATTAATAATAAATGTAAACATTTCTAGGAAAATAATGTTTTATATTCTTATTAATGTTTACAACTGATATGAGGCACATAGTGCAAAAATACATTTCTGATGCAGAGATCACAAAATAATTACCTACATGTGTTATCTAAAAAGTAGCTGTTTACACTTCTGTGGTACAGTATTGTTTCTAATTAATACATGCCGCTAATTCATAGCTAATTCTTTGTGGGTAAAATATGTTATAGCTGCCACTTGATCTACCAATTGTACTGACATGCAAAACAAATATTTGGTTTACAGAATGCATATTGACAGAAATAAAAGCATGGATAGTTATCTGCTATATAATGTATATTATTATGCATATAGAAAATTTTGTTCTGAATACCTGAGAGTTGGCCCTGAAATGCATTATCTTTATAAGCATATATTTCTACAGTTCTGGACCTTAAAGTAATACAAAACAAATCAAAGAGCTAGATCATTTTTTAAACCTTGTAACTTTCATACACTTGCTTTTCTGGAAGAAATTTTTTTTTCTAGAAGATGTTAGAACTGTATTTACAAACACTGAAAAATTAAACTGTTTCAAAGATGGACTCCAAAAATGCTGCTTGATGCTGCCTCAGCCCAGGGTTTTCACTAAGATTGTGAAATTAGAATGTAAGAGGGACACACTCTACAGACTTCACTAATATGCCATTGGCCAACATAAAGAAGTAAGGTGTATATGGAAAGTGTAAATGTATATTCATACAATCACATACAAGATGCCACGATAAACAGACTGCTTGTTACAATATACTGCTTTTACAGTATATTTGGATGAGAGACAGGGATTTAAAATTGGATTTTTTTTCCTTATTTTCTTTTCCTGTGACCACAACAAAACTAACCTAGATGTTAAATCATGTGCTATAGAGACTACCGAGGTTAAAACACACTTCTCAGGATTGCTGCTAGTATTTGAGCACCACAAAGAATATAATGAAAGGGATGGGGACGAAATGCTTTTACTGACAAAGAAATACACCGATTGACAAAAACTACCTCAAGTATGTTGGTTATATACTGTTCTGCTGTAAGTTGTTGGCAGATAGTTCCTAAAAGATTTCACAAAATTGGAAGTATTTGGAATCATTACCTCTCTTCTCTATATAGCAATAACTCTTTGCTTTTGATATTTTAGTACAGTTGATCAAGAAAACCAGTAGACTATAAATTTTACCAAATACCGCATGAAGAAAAGTAGTGATTAGTTGCAGGAAAAGTTAGGGTACAGTTCAGAGTGTTACCCATGGTAGAAATCTGAGTGCTATTTACTTGCTAATATATACTGTACATTGAATGAATGCCTCTCCATTAAAACCTGAAAGGTTTATGATTGTGATTAATGCACTTGGTAGCCCACAGATAATACATCCCTGAATAAACACTGAAGAAAACAGGATTCTTACTAGTGAGCATTACAGTAATGAGTGTTACAGATATGAAAGAATTAAAATATATGTACACAGCACCTACAGTTTGCACCTAAATGGCAGGTGTCCCTATTTTGATGCTCTTACCACATCAGAGCTCTCACTGTATTTGAAGTTGGAGACCAAAAGTTGTGCTAGGAATACATTTTCCACAAAATCCTCCACATCTTCCATATATTTTAGTACCATCCTGGGAATTAGACAAAGATGACAGTCAACCAAAAAAACCAACTGAAATCACAGTTGTACAAAAAGCTCCTTGATGTTTGAACACAACAGACCTCTGACAAATCATACCTACAAATACTAAATCAAGAGACAGCATCAAATGAACAAAACAGGCACAAAGATACTTTATCAGTGTCTCTCTGTCTACCTTCTTTCCCAGCTTACTATCCAGTGTTGTCTTAAACTGTACATGCTTACTCTATATTCAACTGACCTTGTGGTTTCCCACATTATTAAAATTGGATGTAAGCAATCTGTAAGGATCTTCTGTGGCAGAGTATCTTTAATATTTTTTTTTATAAAGTAATATTAGCTATCTTCAAAGCTTTTAATAACATACAATATAACAACCTACTCTTAAAATTATTAAGGGATGGGTAGGCAAAGCAATGTTGATCTGCTTTAGCTTCTGGGCAATATGCTTACACAGTTTTCCCACTACATCTAGAACACAACTTAGATGGGTCAGAGACCTTGAGCACTATTTCTGATTCACAGTGAGCCTTCACTAGTGTGTCATTACTTGCATCTCTGAAAGCATAATACTCCAAGCCTTAAAAGCAGGTAAAGGAAAACAACATTGGCTTACGTGGGATTTATGTATATCAGCAGTTGCATAGTTGCCCTGAGCAATCCACTGAACTGTACTGGATAATCTCAGACCTGTGCCAGCCAAATTTATGCTGAACTGTCCCTAACAAGAAGAAGGGGGGAGGAAAAGAAAAAAAAAAAATAATGGAAAAAGGTAAAATAAAGAGCTGAGAAACAGCGCTTAAAATATCACACTTCACATTAGCATACCTGCACTTATCACTTAGACTAGACTTACCTAGACATTAAGTACACAAAGGTGTGTACTTAATCTGGGTTAGTGATATACTTTTTATGGGTGTATTATATATACCATTTTTTTTTGGACACTCAGGACATAAGACACACAAACAAGTTATTCTGCAGTAAGTAGCACCCGTGCATCAGCTGACCTGTAATGTCTGTCTGCAGAGTCTGAATACAGAATGAACATCAAACAGTGGAAATATTTTAGTCTCCTTTCTACATATTAAATTTTTAATTTATAAAAAGTATGCACTTGCAACATGCAAGAACAAAGATGGTTTTCTCTAATAATGGGCTTTTTTTTTTTCCCTTTTTAGTGGCTGAATGTTTTGGAAATGAAATGGTTGGGACCTACTGCTATCTGGAAACTACAGACATATCACTTCCTAGCCATCTAATTCTCAAACTTTTGCAAACAAACTGTTCAACATATCATCTTATAATTTTCTATTTCTTTTTCAGTATAGCAACTAACCTAATTGCATATGAACATAAAAGGGTGTTCAAATATCTACATTTATTGCTGAATGACATGTTTTGCAATACAAACTGTTCAAAACAGTTCACAAAGTCTAAAATTTGTCATCACATACATACTCCGAAAACTAGCTTTAGAACAGAATCATTTCATATAAGAATAAGAATCTCTTGAAAGCAACAAAGTGCTCTGTTTCATTAAAAAAAATGGAGCACAGAAAATTGTTAAACTACATTCACACAGACATGCAGTATGTTGGATATAAACACTACCTCCACAGAGCCTAATGGTCACTTTAGGCAACACCACATGAGAACACTCCTGCACACCTTTATACAATTCACTGAAGACTTGAACTTCTGTATTCAGAATTAGTTAAAATTGCTTAAATACTGAGATAAAAGCTTTAGCAAATGTAACATTATTATGTATGGTAGCTTCTGTATTTTGTTGCTTACTGCCATCATAGTCAGATACAGTTTTGTAATGTATGTATAAATATTTGGGTAGGTACATATACGTGTGCAGGTATAAAAATATAGCGTTCAAGCTTTTGTTCTTGTGATTCATTGAAGTTTTTCATAAAAATTAATATAGAGTCTTACAATTCATATAAAATCATAAATTCATACAAAGACTTACATTGCTTAGTGTGGCAGATTTATTTTGAGAGCACTTCTATGTAAAGTTGCTGGTTTTATAGTGCTCATATATTCAGGATGAGCTGACTCAAGATCATATGGATAGGGTAGGTTGCTCTTTGAGTTCCTCAAAAGTGGAAGATGTCCACTTAATGAATAAATTATTCACCCAGAAGGTACAATTTCACCCACGCCTTCAAGTCTGCTCCATGATGTGCATCAACAAACAGTGAAGTGGGACAATACAGAGATTAACTAAAAAAGCACCACCCAATCCAAACTGAAACACTAATGGAGACACACCAGCAGATGTATAAATTTGAAATTATACTGCTAAACATGATTGATTTCCTCTGGTAGCCTTCAAAGATATGAAGCATCAGGAGAGAAACAGAGAAAAGGTAAGAAGAAATCATTATTTCAGAAAAGGAAAGGCACTGTAGGAAAACAAAAACTGAGAAGGGATTAGGGGAAACACAGGATGGCCAGAGGGAGGGAAAATAATACATGAAATGCATAGGAAGCTGGATATATACACATGGAGCCCAGAGGGTTAGTGTGGAGTAAACTATTTGAGGGAGAAACAGGGTTCGTGTTTTTTGGGTTGTGGGCAGTTGGAAAATGGTGGAAAAAGCAAGAGAAGAATAAGGAAAATAAATATTGTAGGACACATACTAGACAGCAATGGAGATTGATTTAGAATCTCCTAGCTGTAAAGCAGTCACAAAAATTTCCCTCCCCTCCCTTACATGCACATTTCAAGGGGATAAGAAATCATAAATACCTGAGGACATCTGGCAGCACTGTAGCAATCTCCAGCTGTAGCAAATGGAACTGCTTTCCCAAGTATAGTCTGAGCAAAAAGAAAATCTGTGGCTAGAAAACAGAAAATTACTCAACACTGAAACTGCTGAATTAGAAGTTCAGATGAAAAAAAGCACCAAAAAAAGCATTAACATTGGGGATTTACGATTTGGTTTGGGTGGTTTTTTTTGCATTTTGGTTTTGGCTTTTTTTCTTTTTTAGAAACCACATTGTAAATAGTCCAGTTTTGTTAATCCAACCTCAGTCCAACCTAAAAGTCCATTTTTTCTGGGATTTTCTGGGCTGAGATAGGAGTGGGCTAGGAGGAGGATAGGTGTGCACTTGGACACAGCTCCAAGGGGCTGACAGTGAGCCATTTTGCCACCTTCAGGCAAGAGCTCGAAAGCACCACTAGATTCTGTGTTCATTTAGTATGTCTGCCAAGGCCTGAGAATGGACCAACTACAGCACAGGAAGACTTTCCCAAGAAAAAATTATTTCAGGAACTAAAAGGAAATGGAAAAATGGGAATAAAACCTTAAAAACTGAAAATAGTTAACATACAAAATATGAATCTGTAAGATTCATGCCATTTGACCACATGGGCCAAACTAGCAAGGGGAATAGTGGTGTCTTTTGTTGTTGTTTTTCTCTCCTCTCTCTGAAATTCCCTTTGAATTCCTAAAGGAAATAAGAATTTTGTTTGCCACAAAAGAGCACAACTGGGTAGGTTAGGATGGGAATTTAGTAATCATGACCATGTGCAATTTAGCAGAAACCTCACATTGGCTAAAACTGTCAAAATGCTTACTTTTAATTTGCATTGAATCTACATCAAATCTTAGTTTGGTAAAAACTGTGAAGCCAGCTGCAAGGTAATCATTTCGACAGGAACAGTCTTGCCTTCTGCTTCCATTGAAAGGACATTGGTAAGGATTCTGCAGCCTAAAGAACAGCAAAGATTTAGTTTTCATTTTGACATTTTTCCATAACACATCACAGTGAAAAACAATTGCATTGCACTATGCCACATAAAAAATACTAAACAACAGTTACTGAACAAGATGTTCAGCTGTTAATCTTTGCTCAACTGAAACACTGATGTGGACTGAAGCCATTTCTACTAAAGTCAAGAAAGAAAAAAATGTATAATAATTTAGTGGAATTAAAACAATTTCATCGTGGAAGTATCCATATTTCTGCATATGTGTTCATATGCCCAGATATTCAGAACAGAAAATCAAGGAAAAAAAAAAATCTAATCATCTGTCCACACAGAGTAAGTATTGTTTTATACTTTTATTTTGGAAGGAATAAATACATTATGATTCATAAAGTTTCAAGGACACTTTTGTACCTGAATCCATATACTTCAGAAAAGTTGTCGGCTTCACCTTTTACCAATGTCAAATATTCTTTGGGATTCTCTAAGTGCATGTCTGAGCAATAAATCTGGAATGGAAAATACAACCCTTTAGCAAATTCTTTATTACAAGTATTAATTCATAAAAGGATGTGCTCATGAAAGCTCATAAATATTAAGAGTACCTTTATCATCCTTCCCTTGACGTTAAGTAGGTAATCACCATCTTTTCTAATCCCTTTTTTAATCTGTATATCTTTGCAGGTGGTAAGAATTTCACCTTCAAAATTAATCATAGAATCATATTAATATTTCATTAATAGAGCTTAGTTTTAGCTAACTAACTTTTGCATAATTCTGTTCCAAATATATTTATAGCTTTTATATATGTTCCCGAGGAAAACATTAACTTCAACAGAAAATGAAAGCTGTCACTTACATTCTTCCTCATAGCAGATCTTTCTGGCATCTGGTTTTAAATGCGGCAGGCACAAGTCACTGGACAAGCCACTTTCAGTCATACATTCTACGGTTCTCTCCTTTACCCCTACTCCACAAGACACTGAGCACTAGACATGAATAGCCATCAAGCGTTATTTTTGAAGGTAATAAATAACAATTATGTCAGCAAATGCATCTTAGCATTCATTTATGTTTGAGGCAGTTATCAAACATGAGCTTGCACATCTATACTCACTTTGGTCCACTTGTCCACTCTCCAGGTAGCTGCTTGTGAACATCCTTTGATATTACATTTATAAATGTAGGGGGATGGCTCTATTGGGCACTTGTTGTACGTTACAGTTTGAAGGCCATGAGGATGACGATTTTTAACAGAATGGATTCCAACACAGTATGTGATCCTCTGTTGGTAACCAAACCCACAGCTGGCTGAGCACTACAATAAAATAATCCAATCACAGGTGTTATTTCTATGAAACAACCTTTCTGCAGCACTGCAATGACAGATAAGTCAGCTCTGCTCCTCGCTTTGGGAAAAGCCTCTAAACCACTGCATGCCACCTTGGGGCTGGTACCTCAGTGTGCAGAGGTGAAAGTCTCCAATAGTTATGCATCCAGAGACAGGAGTTCCCATACTGCCCCTTTCTCAGAGCTCAGAGGTTCCAGACCTCCCAGCTGCAGTACAGTATGCAGACACACATATGTAGGTAGTGCAGATATGCAAGGGAAACAAGGCACTGATCCATCACTTCACTGAAAAAAAGGAAAATGCTTTTCTAATTCAGTGAGATCAGCTTGCAAGTTTCCTGGGAACCAGCAAAGGAATTCTGCGGTAGGACAGCTCTCCTCTAGCTGGTTATAGGTCCCAGCAGACTACCTGAAGATTGTTAATAGGCACTAAAATACATCATGGTTCACTGACAGGTTCAACATGGAGAAAGTTTAGACACCCATGTTCAAATGAATTTATATGTGGGGCTTTTTTGCACTGAACAGATTATATATGTTTTACAGCAATAGAACATTCTCAAATGTAAAATTATAAGATGTGTGAGCAGTATAATTCATTTACCTGTGACAGTTCTCCTGTGAGCACAACATATTTAGAGGGAGCTATCCTGCAGTTTTTGGTTGATGGGGGCTTTATGGAAGGATCACAGAAACTTTCATCCACTTGGAACTTGTTTTCATCCACACACTTAACCTTGCGGTATATTTCCTTTCTTCTATACGACTCTGAGCACTAAAAGTGAGAAAAAGTCAGTTTTTGTATTTGTTAGCTATTCACAGACCAAATTTATTTGCCACTTTCCACTAACAAGTAAAAACCAGACATCAACAACTTTCATCTGTTATTGGTGTCAGACTAAATTACACACTGAATCAAAAACTTTTGTTTCCAAAGTTGATACCTTCAATCAACTAAAAAGCCAATAGTGTACAATAACTGTTGGCTGAGACTGAGGACAAAATTAAAATGTCAGACCATGATGATAAAATGACAGAAGAAGCTCTTCTCTACAAAAAGGAACTAGTAAAAAAAAAATAATATTTAAGTGGAATATAAAATAACTTGAAAACAAAATAATATTAATCCCTGGAATATCATGCAAGTGACATTACACCAATAAAATAAAACAAAACCTGCCTATTAATGAAAGCAGTGGCAGCTTTGGGCAGCACCATCTGTTGAACCTGTGCCTTTGCCCTCAAGTGTCCTCAGACTCCAACTGTGGCAGGTGTGGTGGATATTCATCACAGTTCTTCCAGGACAGTGTAAGACAGTTGCTGCTACCAGAATCCAAAAAAGTGGAGGTAAAGGCTAAATAATACATGTCAACAGCATGTTGCTGATGCTTAAACTAGCCTGTTTGGACTTGCTGTGATAAAGGCAGCAGGCTCAAATACACATCCTCCAGTCTCCACAGAAGCAATAAT
Organism: Ceyx melanurus; assembly: GCA_024611195.1. NCBI lineage: Eukaryota > Metazoa > Chordata > Aves > Coraciiformes > Alcedinidae > Ceyx > Ceyx melanurus. The sequence goes on along the minus strand of JANHGL010007863.1, from coordinate 69,460 downwards.
CTGTAACATCACTCACCACAGTCCTGAATTTAACTTAATACTCGTTTGGACCAAACAACAGTCAATTAGGAGACTCCTCAAGCTCTAATACACAGAGCGAGGCTACTGTTCAAATTCCATTATTACCAGCTCAAAAGGGCAACTCGAGGAAAAAAAAACAAACAGACTATGTTAAAACAATAAGGAAACCTCTAGCTTCATCAAGTTAGGTCTTGGAGGTCCTGAAAATGGAGTCTGCACAAATTCCCTGTGTGAGTCCATTTAGTTGTCCAAACTGTCCTCATGGAGAAAAAGGTTTTCAAAATACCCAGTTTGAGCCTCTGTTTTCACCCTACATAGCCTTTTGTCTTCCTTCCATGTCACACTGTGCAGAGTCTGGCTCCATCCTCTTGGTAACTTTCTTGCTGTGGACTTGGGATGGAGTGTGGATAGAGCTGGCTGCTTTAACTTACAGAAACATCTGACCTTTTAACGGCACAGTGTAACCCAGAATACCAGGCACATAAGGAATAACCCTAGTCATGGTAGGAGAATGCTGGCTGTTACCATCCAGCCTCCCAGCTGCAAACTGGAGAAATGCTAGATCTCAAGATTTTTATGCTGTGCTGTGACTGGTGAGGAAATTACACATAAGCAATTGGAGCTGAGACAGCTGGGAAAAATATTGTGAGTTTGGTGGAGGACACACTGCTGGGAGTTGAACACAGATGGATAAACAAACTTATTAATACTAGATGTACAGAGCTATATATATGACTGGTGAGAGAAGGAAACTGAACACAGGAATTTAAAGCAAAGAGTAATATCCATGTGGAAGAAGTTGGTAGATGTACTAAAACATAATACATTTCTAGTGGAGAGTTCCAAATACCCATCTGGAATATAGAAATATTTATTTGGAAAGGAAAATTCATCCTCATTGTTTGAAAGTGTGTATTTGTGCTAAAAGACCATTCTGAGCCACTTCCACTAATACCTGGTATTAACAGGTTGAAGGATGCAGTGCATCAACAAATGATTTCTATATTAACAGCAGTCACTTGTACAGCATTGTGTCCCTGAGACTTTTGACTCTTCATTTCCAAAGTTTCAGGGGGTTTGCCCTAGAAAATTTACCAGTGCAGCTTATTAAGATGCCACAACTGTACAAAAAGGGTTTTTTTTCTAAATTGCAGGAAGAGACAGGCTCTTCTGTACACCATCTCAGGTATTACACAACATTTTGGGGTTCTTTTCTCTCCCTGACTCTATGTGTTTGTATTTTTGCATAGATTTCGAAGTTTTCAAATTTTTAGGATGTGGAAAATAGCAATCTTTAAAAATGACAGGTCTTTCCTGAAGCTATCTTTAAATATGAAAATGCGTATTTAGTAGAATCCTGTGTTTCATTTTGCTTCTTTTCTGATAAGTCTTCCATATAGATCTTCTTGAAAATCTGTTGTCCAAAGGTTTTACCTCTGAGTAAAACTTTCAGCTGATATTTGTATTTCTATTCCTAAAAAAGTGATTCTGTAAAAAAATATATTTCATAATGAGGTTTTATTAAACAACGTATGTACTATGTAAAGAACTTCATATTTAGATTACAAAATTCTACTAACAAGAACCTGTTCAGAGCTTCACCAGAGCTTTTGTCAACAACAGTAGACAAGCAAATCCTGTGTGAGACAAAACAAAGCCATGGTCATTTGCTATTCTGCAACATAACAAGCAACTATTACAAATGTATCTATATTTGGGAAAACAAAACAAAAAGCCCAAAAAATTATGACACCACTCAGATTCTACACACAAGTTGAAAGTTTTACTTACATCTTCCCATTCATCTGCCAACCACTGGTAATGCAGGCAGGCAGGCAGCCAGCACTGCCTCTTGCTCACAGGCCGAGTATCAGGATTACACATCGCTTCATTCACTTCACTCAGGCCCTTCAACTGACAGGAGATGTCCCTTTGCTGAATTCCTTCACCACAGGATACTGAACACTAAAATTGATCAAAATTAGTTGCATCATTATTAAAAGAGACAATCCCCAGAGGATGGTATGGTTGCCATTACAAGTTCTTACGATATTATTTAAAATGCTTCCAGCTTCTTCTATACTAATGTTTCATTGTATCAAGAAATTTGTGTTAAAATATGTAGAACTACAATTAAAATTCAGTAGAAAAACAGAAAATAAGTGCATCTGAGTTACCTATACTGATCTTTCTGCTTATCTTAATTCATAGTAGGCATAAACACTATAAGCATATGCAAAGCAAGAGCTCACATTTCTGCAATGTAAACTACAAACAGTTCTGAGTTTGTATCATTCTTTTATTAGAGACTGACAGACTTGTCTGTTTTAAAATGAAAATATTAAAATAAAATTTTGAAATCACAGCATTTCATCTTAGAAAAAAGCTTGCAAATGGCACAGTATTTTGAGGATACTTCTCTTTCTTTTGCAGGTAGCACTAAGGGTTTTGATGCCTGAGGAGCTTTAAAAGGTTCAAATCCTCCCTGCCACATGTCTCCTTTCTGGCCAAACTTATTTCACTACAGCACTGAGGCTTGCTGAGATTGATAGACAGCTTTTACCCCAGTCAGGGGTATGATGATGTCACAAAACCTACCTAAGACTCAAATCTAATCATAAAGTGACTACTTGGTCTATCAAGCATGGCTAAAATGTGGAAGGTGGTAGCATGTCTATCAATGTGGGGAACTAAATTTGGAAAGAGTGAAATGCAAAATATTGCCATGAACTCAGTTACGTGCAAATTCACAAGGTGAGAGATCTTCTACAAAACAAAACCAGGGAAAAAGTTGGTATTTGTGACCACAAGCCCTTTTTCTTGTCCTTCTCCCACAAACCTGGCTTCACTTCAATGTTCATACTATGATAGCAATTGCAGTGATACTACTGTATTCATCACTGAAGGCAAGAAATAAACTTCAAAAATTTGCTGTTACTTTGAGTTTGGAAGGTAAATTGAGGAAAGTCTTAAATACATAGCCAATCCCAAATTCAGATTACCGAATATTTTATTCTCACTTATAGTTACTTTTAAAAGAAAGAATTCTTCTTAATAATTTGTAGATTTAATTTTGATGTGCATATAAAAAAAAAAGCTTCCCAATTATTACATCAGTTGAAGCAGGGTGTTCTGAACATGATCTTGTCTTGTACTCTCATAGAGAACATAACCACGAAAGATTTTACATACCTCTTTCCATCTGCTAGTCTTCCAAACAGGACATCTTCCAGCTCTACATATTTTGTATGTTCGTGGTTTTTTTAAGTGTCTGCAGTTTCCTTCCTCTATTTTTGATTGGAGGCTATTAAAACAGTGCACATCACGAAACTTCAAACCTTTTCCACAGGAAACAGAACACTGAAAAAAAACAAGTGTATTTCATTGCTTTACTAAAAGTCTCAATAAGGAAGCCAAAAAAAAGTTGTGGCCTTGCCTAAAATGGACTCTATGGTTATAGGAGTAAGTTTCTGTATCATGACAGAACATCTACTGCACACATCTGCAATTTCTTAGTAAGCTCTCTTGTACCAAGCAGTAATGATCAGATGCCAAACATCTCATGTCTTGTTAATTTATTGATGTCAGCATTAACGAATACCTGAGCTCAGTCATCTGCATCCAGGCAGGAGACAGCTTCATGTTAAGATCTCACAAGAACATGCTCTAGCAGCGTGTTTCTAGCATGTATATTGTGATTTTCATGTCAGCATTATGCTTATTATAACCATTAAAGCCAGAAAAAACACAAAATCAGGGGTATGCAAGTTTCCAACTATTAGGCTACAAAGTCACATTTTAGGCTACAAAGTCCCTGGAGACATGGCCTTGTCCCACTGCACTGGTATTCTTCCTCCAGAAAGTTGCTTCGATAAATGCAGGTGGCTCAGCGATCTCCCTCCCTCTTCCCCTCCATCCCAGACAAAACCAGTGGGGCTGCAGATATATTTTGTGAAAGCCACACTGGCAGCAGGCACAAGCCACTATTAGAGCACCCTCAGCAGACTGGGAGAAAGGGCCATTCCTCTGCTAAACTGCTGGACTGCTGCTGTCTGACTTTGGTGAGGTTTGAATTTAATTCTTCAAACTGGTGCTGTCCTATTCATCTATAGAGCAGAGCTGTAGGACCCAGGGAACTTTCAGTCAAGCTAGAAACATCTGAAGTACTCTTAATTATGTGGTTACTGAGCCAACTTATCTTCAGCCATAAACATTGGGAATATAAGAATTTTTAATTTTTTTTTTTTCTTTTAATTTTTTTAAATAAACTTCCTGTTTTACATCATCCTATCAAACTTTGGAGACCAATAGAAGCAATTCTTTTTGTCTGAAGAGAACATGCTTACTTTGTTCTAGGATTTCCTCCATACTTTATTTTACACTGGGACAAGCATTTTCTACACAATCAGGTAGAGAATTAATACTACAATAAAAACTTCATTTGCAAGTGAATGTAAAAAAAAACAAACAAAACTTAAATATTTTCTTCAAAAGCACCTAAGATATTTTTCTTCCTTTTATGTTATATCATCATCTATGTAACTGGCACTATATAATAGTGTGTAATATGTGTAAATTTAAAGGTTTAATTGAAACTGGAAATGTGTTTAATGTTAAATCTATGCAGAATAAACTTTGCAGAATAAATCAATAAATTTAATTTATCACACAATACAGTGCATAGCGTGTTCCTTGCACGCAAGTATAATTTATATTTGCAAAAAAGGTAAGTACTGATTTGATCACTACTTGGCTTTTACATGTCTGCTGTGCAATTCTGGTAAATGAGAATGCTTGTTTCTTCAGCAAAAACTTTCAATTTATAATTCTGAAATATTGTTTATGTTATTTTACAATTTATTTTTCATTAACTTAGCAACTACTTTAAGAGAGGAAGCTAATAAAAATTACCTGAAACTTTGATCTAAGAATAATGTAGGTCATAAAACTTAAAACTGCAAATTATATCACTATAAAATGCTTTCAGAAATTCAGAGGATTTAATTATCAAAGCAGCAAGATAACAAAGATAACAAGAATAAATGAAGACTAAAACATTGCTGTTATCTTAACAATTGATTCTACTCTCGCTTAAAGTTTTTGTGTTTTTTTTTCAGTAATTTCAGTGGTAAAACATAGGCATAAAGAACCCTAAACTCTGAAAACTCTTCCTTTTTCTTCTTCAGTAATAAGTTACAAAACAAAACAAAAATTAAATTTATTGTACAGGGCTAATGGCCACTAATATTAAAATGGGCAAAGAAATATCTTATCTGGCATCTCAGTCTTCTAAAAATATTCCAATAATATCTCTATATATTAGATACAACATTACATGGTTACATGGGTAGAATTGGGTCTGGGGTTGTTTTTTGATTCATTTATTTTTAGGTTTTGTATGCTGTGTTTTGTTTTTTTGGGGGGGGGTTTTCCCTCTTCATTGGTCCAAAAATCAACTGTGTTATATCTCTTTTATATTTAAATGGCCTAACTTAATAACTTGTGCTAGTCTTTCTTCTAAAGAAGAAAGTTTCTTTCTTCTAAAGAAAGTAATTGAATATTTTTATGTTGTTAGCCTATTATAAAATATTTTTAGTAGTTACAGAGCAATGCTGGCATAAAGACATTAGCTGCAGTTCTTCATAAATATGTTCTACTGAATTTTGTAATTGGAGTACAATTTTACAGGAATTAAGAGTATCCACATTTGTTTTCAATCATACTTGATGGGAAGCTGAAGAGGGAATTCATAAAGGAATATACCTATGCAGGTCAGTTAAGAGTAACAGAGACTTCATGACCAGTTATTTGTTAATAAGTTACATAATGTTGCCAACTCATGCCAAGGATATACTTCATTTAAAGAACTTTTTTCAGTGAGTTTTTTTAACTCCATTATAGTTTAATGTAACAATTTGAAAAGATCTGTCCAACAGGTTTGGGTTCTGTTCAAATATCTTGAATACATTAAATCCTTAAAAAATGTAAGTTTTACAGAAATAGAGAAACAGCATTTCTTTACATAGAGTTATGTTAATCATTCACATACTCATCAAGTTACAGGTCTGATCCTTTGTTTCCATGTATCCAGCCCTCTTACAGATCTTACAGTGAAAAAAACTGTTGTGCAAGAAGTAATTCACTAGTATCCTAATACTACAGGTTTTCAACTTGTTTGGCTTCTTTATTTATTTTTTTACTTAAAATGAAGTTTAAGTCATTAAGTTCACGTATGTTTGTTGTTCACTGAACAAATGAAATATCCCAATACTTGCAAAAGCTAAAAAAAAAATGCCTAGACATTAAGCAGCTGTAAAGCATTGCTTAATTACAATTACCCAAACATAAAACCAAGTAAATTGCCAAACTAGTAAGTACTTCCAAGCAGCTTTGCTTGAGTCAGGTGCTTGGGGGTACATCTCCTGGGATTGTAAGGATCAGCTCTTGCCTGCTTCAGTGCAGTTCCGCAGGGCCAGACTCTTGTATCTGCTGCAGTGAGCACTGCCCACCAGCGTCAGCATGAGGAAGAGAAACTTCAATGTCTCTGAGGATCAGACCCTTTGCAGTTTCAATGGAATCTTGGTAAAATGTAGGAGTTAAAGCCAGGATTGTTACTGTTAAAGCCTTGCACATGTACCAGTTACTGAAGCACCCAGTGTGCCCTGAGCCCCACTCAAAAGACTTATAAAGTTCCTTTGCTGCTGAGCAATCTAATTTTACAAGTACTATCTTTTTAACAGACCGACCAGCTCAGCCCTTTTACATGCCCATAAAAACAATCAGCATTCTGAAAACATATTTTCCTCTATTTCCACTAAGTTAAAAAAAAATAAAAAATCAACTGCTCTAAGAGTACACTGAGTGCACAACAGGTGAACGAGGCACATTACAAAACACAGTGATAGATGATATTTAGTGCAACTAAAGAAACAGAAATGTTCCTAATTGTTTATTTCACAGATGAAAAAGCTAATGCGTTCACCCTAAATGTAGATGATCCAGGATCATAAATGTAAAGTTCAAGAGGGTATTTAGTCAAAGTACAGTATTCTTCTGAAATTGGACATATTCTAGCTTAATTCCTTATATAATACATAAAAATAAGTTTTTAAAGGGATAGTTTCCTCCAAGAATGCCTTGGTATCAGATACAGGCAGGCTCAACTGTATTCTTCACTGGATACTGACCCACCTTCAGCAAGAGGAATGAAGACTACTCCTGTCCAATGCAGCTTCTTATTGGAGTCTCCTGACAAGTAGATAAGGGTTGCTGTCCTCCAGCACAAAGAATGAATACCAAAGAAAGGAAATGAAGTCTCTCAAGTGCTGAATCAAAAGCTTTAATCAATATAAAGTGGGGGATACCTTTTTCATTTTTCTTTAAGGGCAGAGCAGAGGTCCTGCTCAGTTCTTTCAATGAAAAATAAAAGTTGCATAGAAGGTAGCAAAGTGGGACTCCCAAGGGGCTAAAGGCATCTAAATAGGGCTTACAGGGAAGCATCTTGCATTGACCTCTACCCCATCATCAGTGTTTTTGTTAAGAGTGCTGTATATTGCACACGCTGACCTAGGTCACCTGGCTGACTAGCTTCCTTTCAGCTTTGTATCATCATTGAAGCATTAAATTCTCACTTGTGCAGGAGCGAGGTCTTGCTCTGTGCTCTGCACTCACATCCTTTTTAGTGAATCTAGCTTATAACACATTTCTAACATGGCTGAATTTTGCCCTTCAAAAGCTTGTGTTCCTTCTTGGAGCTCCTAATATATTATTATATACTATCTGTGGAATATGGTCTTCATACTGCCTGCTGCCCATTCTGTTCTATGAGATGCTCTGGTAGTGGTTTTTCCTAGCTAAACTCTCCTGACTGGGGAAAGTACAACTGCACTTTACTCTCTTGCTGCTTGACCATCTCCCATTCAAACTTGAACACAGTCAAAAACAACACAGGCCTTTTATGGCTCTATAATGTGGCATCTATAATGGCATCTATAATGTGGCTTCACTTGTATGACATTCCATGCACTTGGAGACTTATGGAGAGTACCTTTTCCATATATTTTCTGCAGGTTGCATGTGTAGAATAAAAATCTGTAAGAACTTTAAATCTCAAAAGAAATATTAGTATTTCTTTAAAAAAATGCAAGTTGAAAAAAACATCCTGTAACCATTTTACATAGAAATTCTAGCACTTGTCTCAACATTGGCTACAGTAATATTTCCCATATGTCACATTCTTTTAAAAACATGAAACTACATTAAAAAGCTGGAGTTGATTACTATTGTTCAAAGTAATTCCATTTTTTTTTTCCCATAGTATTAAAGTTCTGTGACTATTAGCCCAACAGAAGTCCTGGTGCTTTCTGTGGCACTAACTCTCAGGCAGGCATGGTATCAGTTCCTAACAAATTAAGGGTCTTTCTGAAGCTGATATGCAGAGTTTCACTAAAAGCTTTTTGATTCTTTTGCTACTGTTATTTCATGAAAAAGTTGAAGATCTTTGATTATTTGGTGGGTTTTGATCTAAATTTTCTTAACCTTTTATTTCAGGAGAGTGTTCTGTGTAGCTTAGCTGGTAGTCCTGTGGGCCTCTGGCTACTGAAAAACACCAGTAAAATGGAAAGCATGTAACATTTTCTGTTTGTATTCATATTAGGTATACAGGGACTTAAAATACAAATGACTAAAAGCAGTACTGTAACTGGGCTGTAATTCAGTTTCTTCACAGTACCTAATATAGAGTAAGACTTTGGATTTGTGACTAAAACAGTGTTGATAACACGTGGATATTTCAGTTATTTTTGAACAGTGCTTCCACAGCACCAAGACTCCTCATACTGCCCTTCCAGCAAGCAGTTTGGAGGTGCATAAGAGGACTGGAGGGGACACAGCCAGGGCAGCTGATCCCAGATGACCAAAGGGATATTCCAGACCATGTGATGTGGTGTTCAACAATAAAAGCTGGGGGGAAGGAGGAGGAAAAGGGGACATTCAGAGTGATGGTGTTATTCTTCCTAACTATGCATTGTATGATGGAGCTGTGCTGTCCTGGAGATGGCTGAACACTTGCCTGCTCCTGGAAGGTAATGAATGAATTCCTTATTTAGTTTCTGTCAGCACAGCTTTTGCTTTACCTGTTTAATGTGACTTTAACTCAACCCATGAGCTTTTACTTCTGTGACTGGACAGAAAGATCAGTATGACCAATTTGTTATCACAGACCAGAATAATAACCATCCTACAGGGTAAAACACAGCAGCTGTTTGAGTGGTCTGACAAACTTTTTTTTTTCAAGATTTTCATGATCTCTGGTTCGCCAAAGAGTTTGCTTGGGCTCTTTTAAAACTATGATAGAAGTAGACTGGGACCAGTACTGCTCAAGATACTATTAAAATATTAATCTGAGCATTACTTAGTTGAGAGCTACTTCAATTTTTCATTTGCCATATTACAACTAGATCTTCTTGTGCCTGCCTCTTCCCTATTAGCTGTACCTCCCCAGGGGTACAGTTTTATTTTCCTTTAAGTAAGTAGACTACTATCAAGAAGCAACACAGACTCTATAGTTAAGTCCTACAGAATTCTCTAATACAGTAATTCTTCACTAAATCAAGTACAAACACTGCACCGTTAGCTCCAGCACTTGGAAACTACCATGGTTACAAAAGACCAAACATCACATCATTGATGAGAAAGAGTGGATTGAACCCATGAAGAAAATGCATTATTTACTGTTACATCTAAGAAATACCTATGTTAACAAGTTAACACTGAAGGCATTTTAAATTCACTTAATTGAGCATAGCTTCTTTTCAAAAGTTCAGTGTTCTATCACATTCCTCTGGTGTTCAGAAAATGTTCTGATTTCATTAAGGCCTTCTCGCAGCTGCAGCCTGAAAATCTGCTTTGATTCTTTTCTAAATGTGCTTTTGCAGATATAGTAATGGAAGTTAGTAAAGTCTAGGCTAAGGAGGACTCAAAGTCTTTGTCCAGTCCATCATGCCACTCAGTTTGGATCAGCTACACCTGGAACATCCCTGACAGCAGTTTGTCAGTCTTGCCTTCTATGAAGGGATGCTATAGCCTTCTTTGTATGCATTTTATCCTTACAGTTAGGAAAAATATCTTAGGATTTAATGACAGTCCCTCATACTGGTAAATACGATTTTTTTACTTTTGATTATACCCTTAGAAACACTCACCTCTTTATAACCATAATGTGTTGAAAGAATACCTCATTCAGTCCATTCTTTTATAGACTTGGTCTTGAAAAACATGACTATCCCAGCCTTTCCTCATTTGTCACTTTAAGTCTCTTACCACTCAAGTTGTTGTCCTCTGGACACTCCAAATGTCTGCATGTTTTTTACAAGGAGGTAATCCTCTGTATCAACTGAAGCAGTAGAATTAAAATGCACCATGACAAAAAGTATATACCAAGTATACATCCAGTACTATTCTTTGTTCAAGTTCTTTGTAGCCTTCCCACTTTGCAAATATTACCACAGAAAGTAGTTTTCATTCTAGATCTTATCTTCCAAATGTAATCTAGAACTCTGCAGTCATACTGCAAACATCATCAGATCTCTGATGTAAATTAGTAATAAACACACCTCCCTCTTGTAAGTGTGAACCATATTCCTAGTAGGGATGCAATACTATCCTCTGATCCAAACACTAACTATATTACATTTCTACCATGCAAATTGACTGGGTCTCTAAGCTCAGTAACTTTTTTTTTCTTTTAATTTAATCAAGCAGACTGCATCTCTAATGACCAGCATGGCCAGCTGAGCCTAGTGAGTTTTAGCAGGTCTCTCTTTCAAGCTGATGACTGACTGCTGAGTGATGTCTACTTGCAGAAAGCTCCAGACAGCTAATTTTTAGCTGTTGCAACTACTGCCAAGTACAAAAATGCTAATTTGTATTAGCTGTCCAAGGCTGAATCCTCTACAAACTTGTCAAAGCTGCCTGGAAGTAATCTTTTCTCTCTCATTCCTTGATAAGACTAAATGGCTCATGACCACAACCAACTTCTATGACCTAAATTATTGAGAAAGTTTGTTATAGCCTCTGAAATAGTTTTATCCCCAAATTCTTCTCCATCTAACATCAGTAACAATACTGCTGTGATGTATAGGGATATGTGTATGAGTAGACATGTAGACAGGCTTGAGAGTCTCAGAGCCTCTTTATTCTAACACATGAAGAAAATCATCCTCCTTCCTCTGTGATTGAATCCACCAAAAATACCCTAGTATTTCAATTGTAAAGCTTAATACCCAAGTTATGAATAGCTGGATTCTGCAGATAAAATAGTTTTCATCAAAATTAAAGTACCTATGAGAACACCTCTTTTGTAATCAGCTATTTTTCAAGTCCTGTTCCAAGTTAAAATTATTTACAGTATTACTTCATATTTTTCAATTGTAAGACCATTTTCCCTCACCAATTTCACCTCTTTTACTGTAATTAATAAGAAATTGGTAAATTGGAAGTAGAATTCATGACAGATTTTTATAAAGAAAATTACATTCAACACAAGCTATTTACTTGGTGGTAAATATGCCTTTCAGAAGCTCTTCTCCTCAGCACTGCAACTCAGGAAGGATGGCCCTCACATAGAGAAACACATTTCTACTGCTGCCAGTGGAATGGAAACCAGAGCAAAATCTTCTCCAAGTATCATCATCTGCAGCCAGTAGCATCATCTAAGACTGGAATTTCTTAACATCAGTCCTTTCAACAGCAAAGGAGTGCAGAAACAACAAAGGGAGGCAGAAATAATTTTCTCCAAGCCCAAGAAGTTTTACTTTTTTTTTTTTTCCCCCTGTCTTTATACCTTGGCTGTATACCAAAGTGAGAAGCTTGCACATGCCAAGTTTTCACCATCTTTATGGTGGTTCCTGGGGCTTCCAGGTACATTTCATAGATGTGAATATCAGTGCTCTCCAAACCAAACCCAGTGTGGGTGTAGGAGATGCTGTATTGTGATACAATATGAACCAACAGTCTGTGGCAGTTGAGAGCAGTCAGAGACAGCAGTGACTCTTCTGAGGTCATCTAACACAAAACCCAAATCCCAATATAGGGAAAGAACTAGACCCTCACTAGGTCTTTCTGAAAATCTTACTCTACAAGTATAGATTTGTGTCAAATTTACAAGACTTAAGCAATCCTTCTTTTTTGCCTTTGATACCTCATAAAAAGTATTTGGTACAGGCACTTTTATCATTACACCATTACAAATGTCAAATGGATGAACTGGTCAGACTTCAAGTCTCATCTTTTTGTCATAGAACATTAGTAATACCTTTAAGCAATTACATGAAGGCAGCAGCCTGGAGACAAAAAGTGAGTAAAGTGGAAGCATCAAGAAAGAACAGCAGCAGAAACAAAGACAGGAGACCTCCGAGAAATACAGTGTGAGCAAAAGAAATGAAGGGTTTTTTCTCCACTTCCAATAAATGAATACATTTCTGGACACATTTTCCAAATGGAAACAACAAATCTATCTGTGTTCATTCAGCAGCAGTGTTGACAAATCTCCACAAAAAAACAAACAGCAGACCAAAGTGTTGCTTCCAACAACCAGAAGGAGTTTAACAGACTGCATCACAGGGAGGAGAGCCTCCTGCCTCAGGAGGCTCAGGAGAATGGCACAAATGTGACGATCTGCATTCTCACTGAGAGGTGATGTCTGCCCCCCCTTCAGAGGGACATTTTATTCATAGGTCTTCACAAGAAAAGTTGGACAATATTTTTAACAAGATGGAGAATCCTTGGTGTGGAAGTTATATTTACACAATCAAGGGGTTGCACATAAAAGCATCTGTTTATATTATTTTCACAATTTAAAACTTGATTTTATGGATTCTTCTCTTTTAAGAGATAGGGTCTTTTCAAATAACCAATTAAAAAAGTAACCAGAGATAATACAGTCTTGTGATCGTAGACCAATTAGTTTTAGATGAGTTTATAAGAGCCTAAATATGAGAAGCAACACTGAATCTCAGCCACTGCAATTTCTGATTTATCATTTATCATGCTAGCAGCACTAAAGCAATAGCCCAGAAATGAAAGGAATAACAAATATATGAACTCTGTGTGTTTGTCTGCTCTATAAAAAGTAACACTTCACTTGTAAAAATTTGTTTTAAAAATAAGGTTTTGTATTTGAAATTAAAGGAAACTGTAAATACAATGTAATATATATTGGAACAACATAGAATTGTCAAAGTTTTCAAGATTTTTAGAAGTATACAAAAATATAACTCTATGGTACTTAACAAAACATTGACTAAAGAATTAAGACAAATAACACAAATTAGTTTAAATATTAATTGTGCATGAGTATATTTAGATAATAACAAATGCAACATTTTACGTACCTTCATATGTTGCATTCCAGTTTGCTTTCAACCTAAGCCACTCTTCTGCATATTTTCAATCTACTAACAGATCATTCTTTCCAACGCTACAATTATGGGCATATATGTGAGCAAACACATAAACTTCTGAAGGACTGATTCAGCAGGAAAGCTAAGTACCTGATCCTGCTCTCCATGAAGTGAAAGGGCCAATGGCAGATGCATGGTACAACATACAGTGATCAATACAGCAGTTTGTCTAGCAGAGTCACCTGTCTCCCACAATTGCTGGTTTTCAAAGAAAGGACTAGGAACTCCCATAATAGAGAACTACAGAACATTTTGTTCTAACCAGTGTCAGGTAACCAAAATAGTTGCGTATTAAACTTCATGAATGTTAGGAAATTATTATACTTTAATATGTGTTTAATAATTTTTATATTTGGATCTCAAAAACACTTTGAACCAGTATTTGAGATGTGACTGGTATTTTCTAAACTGCCACATATATACACAAGCAGCTCAGAATGATTTTCACATGGATCTGACCACCCAGAGTCCCTTCAGCTTTTCTGAAGGTTCTAGCTCTACAAAAAAGAAATAAACACATCAGTAGCTTTACATTCCTTTTTTTTTCTCATTAAATAGCTATATGTATTTTAGACTGGACATAAGGAAGAAACTTTTTACAATGAGGGTGGTGAAACACTGGCACATGTCACCCAGAGGGATGGTAGATGCCCCATCCCAGGAAACATTCAAGATCAGATTGGACAGAGCTCTGAGCAACCTGCTCTAGTTGAAGATGTCCCTGTTCACTGCAAGAGGGTTGGACTAGATGACCCTTATTAGTCTCTTCTAACCCAAAACATTATATGGTTCTATGACTTAGGAATAGTAGTAAGACTTTTTTTTCTCTTCCAGAATATTCTGGGACTTTTGTCTTTAGAGATTAACAGATGAGCATTATGTTATGAACCTCAGTTTTTCTCTTTTTTTTTGCTAAATGCGAACAAGACTGGGCCATGCAATTATAGCTCCAAGCACTCGGCTCAACAGCTTGTATCTTTAAGATTTATCATAAAAGATCATGTGCTGACTACCTATTCCAGTCAAGTTGTCCAATGGTGTCAATGCTGCTTTTATCAGTAACTATGGTTTGTTTGTTTTTTTCCTGTTCACGTATAAGAACTTCCCTCATGAAAACTATGTCACTAAAACAACATATGAAGTTCATTGTAACACAAAGATTACTCAGTGGTAAAAAACCCCTCACTTTCCACAGAAGAGGTTAGTTTCAACCCTCTCTCCCCCACCTCCCCAAACCTTTTTTTTTTTTTTTAAAGGACTTTAAACATTAGCATTCCTTAATATAGGACACATTAATATGAACACAAAGCAACACAACATGCATAAAAAAGAAGGGTTAAAATGCAACTGTATTTCACAGACGCAAGTCACAGTCATTAAATTAAATTATCACACATACGTTATAACTTATTTATTATTTCAAGCGATACAGGCAACATAGCACCAAAATGGAAATATTTCAACTAAATTTGATGAGCAGTACACAAATACTTGTTTTTGAATTTTGGGAACAACCGTTTTCTTTCATTTTTATAAAATCCACTATCCCAAGTCAGGTTTATAACAATATTTGGGTAGTAACATATGTTATCATTTATCTCTGAAAAGGCAAAACCCATTTCCAAATTTTCAAAAAATGAATAGCATATGCTAACAAAGATTTCAGTCACTGGGATATTAAATAAATGTGCTGTATTGATAATGAGGTATTCTGAAGTTCGACATTATGCAGCAATTCTATGAATCTATGAATTATGCAGCAGCAGAAGTAGAGGTAAAAGACTGAAGTTGGTTTTGAAAACCAAGTTCTCTGATTCTGAATTCCCTTTTAATATAAAAGATTATCTTTAAAGATATAAATACTTTACACATTAGAAAAACTGAATAAAGGCACTTATCATACATAGCAGGATCTTTTGCATTAACATGAAAACAAGTATTTTACTTATGCAAGTTTGGGCTGCTTCTGCTCCTGCAGAAGTCAATGGGATGCCTGACAGTAACCACACTGGAAGGGACTGGAATTACAATTCTTGTATTTTTTTTAATATTCATTAAAGCTAATAATAGATTTCTTCCACTAGTGCAAAGACAGAATTACACTGAAATTATTCTGGCGTAACTAAAAAGAAAACTAAAGAACTAGAGAAACAGTCACTTTAAAGAATATTACATTATGTATCTGAAAGGTAGCAAGTAATAGCAGTAAGATATTCCTGACACATAAGGGTAACTTAGAAGACAAGCTGATCCATGCTTTTTATGCCTTTTTATTTTTGGAGAAAATATAATTAACTTCTCTATGGGTCAAGTCTTGCTTGTATCAAAGATCTTAAAGACACCTTAGCACAATCAGATTTAGACTGTTCTCAACGAACTCAGAAAAACAAATATTCTTAAACTGTAGTTTGTGGGACTTTTTTAGTATAATTTGAAGAGTTTAGTGAAAAATTTGTCTGTGTCATTAGTCAAGAAATGTTAGTCAACATTTCTTGACTAAGAACAATGTACAATTGACATGCCTAGTTTGTCATCTTTTAATAGTGTTAGAACAGCATAAAAGCAGTCTGCACTAGTACTGTTCTGAGGAAATCTGTCCACTTTTAATCTATGGTCTCTTTAATTACAGAATACCTTTAAAACATTTCAAGTAACTAAAAAAACAATTCTACAGTTATCTTCTGACTTCATAACTAGTATATGGTAAAATTGTAGGACAAACTCTTTAAAGTCTTTGAAAAGAGCTGGATGCATCATATCTCAAGTCACAGTATATATGTGGAGTAAAGGACATAACATTATAAATATGTACATAACAAATCAGAAGACATACTTCTGGTTTTATTGGCTTTTTCTTTTTAATATATCAAGAGTGTACTTAGATACATGCCAAATAAGGAATGGAATCTCAAAATAAAATGTTTCAAATTTTGAAACATTTGAATTTATAAATATTTGTATAATATCAACACCATTCACATTAAGAAATGACACCAATATTCCTTGAAAACAAGGCAAGAGTCCCTTAAGATGCACAGACTAGGTATAAACCTATTCCATTTAATTTCAATTTTGATAAAAAGGCAGGAGAAAGAAAAAAAAAAAGAAAGAAGGGGATTATTCAGTTCTTAAGGAAAATTCCCTTAGAAATTTTCACAAAATTAAAAGGGTGGAAGATGTAAGGTTCATTCTAAGAAGTTCATTACCAGACTCCCAATGATCTCCAGATCAAATGAATTCAACTTACTGGCAAAAGGATGTGTTTTGTAGCCATCCTCCCTACAAACCTCAGAGCATCTTTCTGGCTTGAATATCATGACATGAAACTTATGGACTGAATTAAAGTTTCAAAGATTCAAAAGAATGAAAGTTGATGAACATGTATAATATTTCTGAAGAAGCATCCTGGAGTGGTACAAGCCTTTAAAATTTGAGATTTACTTGCCTCACAGCACTTTGCACAACTGCAGAAACAGGGAGCAAAGGAGCACATGGCCTTTCAGCTTTGTTAACAGTCAGCTCTGGTAGCCAGGGATAGACACTATGAAGTGTAACATCCCAGAGCTGCAGAACTTTAGAAAGTATCAACCAGAATTCTGGCTTCAGAACGTAAACAGAGCCTTCCTTGCTTGTGCATTTACAAGGTATGTTTTAGTTATGTTGTGTCACAAGTGGTGTTCCCCAGGGCTCAGTTTTGTGGCAAGGCTTGTTTAATACCATAATCAATGATCTGGATGAAAGGATCAGCTATATGCTCAGTAAGTTTGCAGATGACACCAAATTGATCTGCTCTAGGGTACGAAAACTCTGCATATGGATCTCACTAGGTTGGATTGATGAGCCAAGGCCAATTGAATGAGGTTCAACATGGACAAGTGCTGGGTCCTGCATTTTGGTCAAAACAACCCCAGGCAATGCTACAGGCCTGGGGATGAGTGGCTGGAAAGCTGCCTGGCAGAAAGGGATCAAAAGATGTTGATTGACAGCCAGGTGAACATAAGCCAGCAACGTGCCCAGGTGGACAAGACCACCAACAGCATCCTGGCCTGTATCAGAAACAGTATGTCCAGCAGGACTAGGGAAGTGATTGTGCCCCTGTACTCAGCACTGGCGAGGCCACTGCTTGAATATTGTGTTCAGGTTTGGGCCCCTCACTACATGATAGACATTGAAGTGCTGGAGTGTGTACAAAGAAGGGCAACACAGCTGGTGAGGGGTCTGGAAAGCATGTCTTGCAAAGAGTGTCTGAGGGAACTGGGGTTGTTTAGCCTTGAGAAAAGAAGGATGCTCTCTGCAACTACCTGAAAGGAGACCGTAGTGAGGTCAGTGTTAGTCTGTTGTCCCAAGTAACAAGTGATAGAACAAGATATAATGGGCTTAAATTGTGCCAGGAGAGGTTTAGATGAGACATTAGGAAACATTTCTATACTGAAAGAGTGACGAGGCATTGGAACAGACTACCCAGGATGGAGTCATCATCCCTGGAGGTGTTCAAAAAGCATGTATACATTGCACTTCAAGACACGGTTTAGTGGGCATAATAATGTTAGGTAGACAGATGGATTTGGTGATCTTGGAGATCTTTTACAACTTTTATGATTCTGTGTAAAATGAATCAAAACCAGAAAGAAGTGTAATTACAAGGTATATTTCTAAGAGTCTGGTATCCTCAAATATATAGTGATAGCTAATGGAAGAAGTTAGAATGACTCAATATGGTAGAGAGCATAAAATACACTGACAACTGATAAACTAGAACAATCCCACATAGTGGATCAGGTTCTTGACTCAGGATTCTGAATTAGTCTTAGCTAATTTGACTTTTTATAAACCTATTTATGCTGGTATCTTAAAATCTCAGAGGAAACTACCTGGCTATGTAAAAGCTGGATTAAACTGCAAACTAAGCTTTTATGTCATACAGGGTTTAGAGAATGCTACATCAAAATGAAGAAAATGTTTTTTTAAGCAATTTTCATACCCATTTCTAAACTGTCTGGACTAAAACTAGGGTCAATATTCAAGGAGGTCAAGAAGTTGGTCCACATAAAGCAATTACTCAGAAAGTCCCTTCCTTCTACTCACCCTCTCCATGCATTACATTTGTGTCACACATGCCAGAAGAAAGAGACTGCAGAATCTGTTATGGCAAATTACACCACACATGGAAAGTCTCACATTTCAGTTTCTTGTTAAATTTTGACATTGGAATCTCACTAGTAGATAAAAATGCAATGCACTGATGTCCAGACACAAATATTATTCAGAAATTTTGTCAAAAATACAAACAAGTGTTTGATCTGCTTCTTGCTGTCTTTACAGAGAAGTAAATGAGTTTACATGTAACACAATTAATGACTCCAACCTCCAGACAGTGTCCACTCATTGAGTCCCCTATATTAGAGCATACTTTCTATATATAGAGAAAGGCATAAGATCGAGAAATCCATGGTCTATAACCAAACTATCCCATCACTCATCAACTTCCCACAGGTGAAGGCTCAATTAAGCTGGTTGTGCTAGCTACAATAGTGCTTCTGTGACTAAAGCTTTTACTGCTCTTTCACAATAGTTCCCCCTCAATGAATATACTTTGCTCTGTTTAAACAGAAACAAAGTTTAACTGATGATTGTGTGTTGGCAGCATTCAGTGTAGGTACATTTCTACAATGTGAGGAGGATTTTTAATATGTAAACCTGTTTTTGCTATGTTTCTTGCTGCACAACACCATCAGTGTGATGAAATTAAAAGCATTACTGAATAACCATAGAGCTTGCAATCAAATAAAACATAAGCCATGACTCTCTCAGATAGATTCCATTCTAACCTTCAGTTTTGAAGGATTAAAATGGCTTTTTATGCCAACTGAGATATAAATCAACATGAAAATCTTTGCTAAACTAAGCCACATGTAAGCTTTACAGTACATTGCAATAACTTACAGGTAAGCTATTAATGCAGGACAAGCTGCATCACTCAGGGAACAAACAGGCTGTGAAAAACGTTTGATCTAAAAGGAAAACAAACTGAGTTCAAAGGCAACTGTGTGCTGAATGCCCTGCTTGTCTTCTCAGCACCTGAAGCACACACATTAATTAAGCATTAGCATTAGCTTAATTAATGTAACTTGTAATTAGTTAGCTAATGGATAAACAAGATACTTTGGTGTCTGTTAAACCCAAAACTCTGTTTTGCACAGTGGAAGAAAGATATAACTGTTATTAATTCAAACTTTCATTTTAGATTCTATTTGCAATAGATGAAAATAGATTATTCAAAGCCAATTTGTTCAAAGTTTAAATCGAATAATACTTTGAAAAAATGTTTTCATGTTAATTCAAAGAACCAAATTATAGAATTTTCTGAATTAAAAAAAAAATTAATATAAGTAGAACTGTTGTCCTATTTCATCTCCTAGGGATGTTAGTGACAGGTTTGATTTCAACAGAACCAGAACTGGATCCAACCTCATTTGATTACCATTATTCTCCTCAGAATTGAGCACAATAATAAATATTGTTGTAAAATTCACAACTTGGGAAATATAATGTACTCTATATTGTAGAGCTTGCTATGATTACTTCAGTATGTTAATAATCTGCTAGGGGCAATTTTAAAGATTAATGGTGATTACTGTAGGCATTTTTACACATTAATAGACAGTGACATCTAGACAATAACATATTATAGTTACATACATAATTATACATAGACAGCTTTAATTAGTCACTGTTTCAAAAACCACAAATACAAACTTCTATACACAAATGTACATGTAATATGGAGTAAAATGTTTATGACAGAATATACATGTGAGTTATTTTATACTTAAATATAGTATTAGAAAAAAGTTATCCACTAAAAAGTTTGGGGTTTTTTTACAAATATAAATATGTAGATAATACTACGTATAAATTACAGCATATACTTTTAAATTTAAAACACAGTTGAAGTCATCACCCCTCAAAATAGAACGATCTATTAGGTATTGCTATTGGCTATGATGATTTCAGGTAATTTTCAAAATATTCTCTATGATGTTTTACTGAGCATGATAGTGTTCCCATTGCCGTAAATGTCCGTTTCCCACTTAATTCAAAAACTTCAGGAACAATTGCTTAAGAAAACTACATAGACTATTCCACATGCATTATTATTTCACTGTTATAAAAAAAAACCCACAAACTTTTTTAAGGCAAGGGGAAATAGAGTGACAGAAAGAACAAGAAAGCAAAAAATATGAATGAATGCTATCGTACCGATTTCCACGGTCCCCGATGCCATGAAACATCACCAGGGCAAGAATGCACATTACATTGTGCCATATTAGGTGGCTTGTCTAGAATTTCACAGTTTTGATCACCCAACATTTGGCCAGTAGGAAGCTGACAAATCACCAATCTTGTCTTTATTCCATCTCCACAAGTTTGAGTACACTGAAATAACAAAAACACTGTATATAAAATTTTATAAGAGACTCATCACATACCATTACACCAAAAAGATATAACAATTATGAGTACATGTTATTTACTACATCTATTTTCATAGTTCCTGGACACTCAGTTCAAGAATAATGGTTTACAGACTAATCTCATATAATGAAAAACAATTATCTTGCCAAAACTACATCTTCATAATTTATAAAGTGATATTCTGCAAAATGTCTCAGCTACAGAGATCTACTTTATCAGGGAGATGTAACCATTTGTGAGAATGTGCATATCTATCTATCTATCTATCTATCTATCTATCTATCTATCTATCTATCTCTGATAGGAGGAAATATGGGGATTTGTCCTAAAGCTAATTTTCTCCTGCCAGAAAAAACTCAGACACTGGGAACATTTTCTTATAGTCTAACTCATTCAGACTAAGTGTAAAATTCTTAAACAGGGTGTGTGTTCAGAGTTTCAGTTTTCCTGTAATTCTGCAATACCAGACAAAAATAGTAATCCTCATTTCTAATGAGCTATTAAAACCAATCTGATCAGAAGTGAGCATTTTCCAAGAGTTTATAGCTTTCTAATGTATTTCAAAGGATTCTAAATGAGACAAAACCTGCAGCACCTACATTAACCGTATCCCACATCTGCAGCTAAGGACAGAAAAAATGAGACTCAGACTGGCATTGAGAACTGAATTGTTATATCTGTCTAAAATGAAGGGGAATTAAAAAAAGTAGTCACTTTAATTTTTCATCTTTTTACAATGCTAGATGTTGATATATTAAGAATAAGAAAAGAGGGCAGAAATCACAAGAGGTTAGACTAGTATGAATGACAAACTAACCAGCTTTCACTCTTTCTGTAGTGCTTGAGCAAAAATACCTAGTGAAGATGACATTACATGGCATGGAGAAACCATCCTTTGTTCAATAACGCAGAACATTTCATCAAAACATTCTAACCCAGGAACATGAGATCCTATCTTCATACTTTCATACATACAATTTGTAGCTACAACCCAATACATACTACTAACTGCCGTTATTCTAGTCAGTATCTATAAAATGTGATGCGAGGTTTATTTATAACTTCTTGTGCTCCATT
Source organism: Ceyx melanurus (assembly GCA_024611195.1). Taxonomy (NCBI): domain Eukaryota; kingdom Metazoa; phylum Chordata; class Aves; order Coraciiformes; family Alcedinidae; genus Ceyx; species Ceyx melanurus. Next base: position 47,426 of record JANHGL010007863.1, on the reverse strand, counting down.
TTTTCTTAGGCTGTTTCTCCAAGGGTGGTGTGGAGAGTTTTCTCACAGAAAAAGGTCATGATTTACTGTCAGTGAAAAACCCATGTTGATAAGACTAATGAGCAACTGTGAAGGAGCTGTGAGAGCCTGTCCTTGTAGCTAACTCTGAATAGGCCTCGAAGTACTGATATGAGATTCCTGCCTTCCTCCCTAGTAATGCAGAAAATAGAACTTTGTCCACCTGCAAAACTTTGCCTGAGAAACTGCTAGCTTCACATGGGGTGTGTGTGTGTGTGTGTGTGTGTGATGACTGCTGTTTCTGTAGCTCTGCTGTTTGACCAATAGTAAAAGATATACACACGTTTGCTCTCAAGATCACTATAAATGTAGAATGGTTGTGAATAAAGGTGAAGAATGCATGTTGTAATTAATTTTTAGTTGTCTGCATGCATCTCCAATCCCGCCTCCGCAGGGTGGGGTTTTTTTTGCATACAACTCTTTTTGTAACAATCTATATAAATAATATATGTAAAATAATCTTACCTGTCTCAAGATCCAAGATATTACTGCAACACTCAATTATATGTTCTACATCCTTAGTCTCAATCAATACTTGTTTCTTTTGGTTGTATATTTACACTACAGTTCTGGATTTGATCAAGAACAGTTTATCTAAACAAGGTGAAATTCATTCTTTTAAAATAAGTTAAAAAAAGTGTTCAGGTTCATTTGCTGTCAAATAAATATGCTACTGTTTTTAATGTGACATGGTAGATATGTTTGCCTTTGAAAATCAAGTGATCTTACTTCTCCCCAGTTCCCAAAGTTCCATCGTGGACAGGGTCCAGAATCACAGTGTCTCGACTCTGGAGGTTTTGTTGCCTCATCACAATAACTAGCACTTCTTCCTTCCTCATCTTGACATACTACAACTCGATGGTGAAATCCACCTGCACAAGTACTAGAGCACTACCAAAACATGTAAATTTATACATCACCATTGCATAATCAGAAAAATGTAAAATACATTGGCTAAACCAACTTGCTATTATTTTTTTAAATGTTAGGTTTCAAAACTGAAATTTACAAATAAGTATTACTACTGGAGTTATTTCAAAGTTGAAATTGCACAAAAACTACATTATGAATTTAATATAGTCTTCATAATAATATATTTTTTAATGTGTTTCTCTTTTGACCAAGTATATGTACTGCAATAACATTTCTAAAAATGTTAATACATATTTGAGAGAATAAATTAATAAACTAAAAAAGTTAGCTCTTACTGCCCCCCAGGGTCCAGTCCTCCACTGATATCCTCCCACAGAGGGATGGTTCCACTGGTTTGTATTGTCTTGTGGATGCTGTATTGGAAGGTGACCTGTTTCTGGGAAATGGCTTGGATGGTCATGCATTTTCGGACTATGACGATGAACTGGTGGACACGGTGGCATGTTACATTCTTGTTCTTTGGAAGGTCGGCCTTCAGGATCACAGTAATTCTCGTTGATTTGTTGATGATAGTTGACACAGATAACTTGTCTTGTTACTATTCCACTATCACACGTAACTGTGCACTGACCAAAAATTAATCCAACAGTTGTGACAGAACATTGATAATTAATAACAAAAGACATTTATAATTACTTTTGACAATAAGAAATGTACACTTTGCTTTTTCAAAGGATGCAATTTCAATCAAGTTCATACAAAACATGAAATCCTAATTTTTAATCAGAGACTTTGGTCAATAATCTAAGCAGACACATAAAAAAAAATAAATTACAATGAATACTTACAGGTGACCAATTTCCAACCTGCCACTCTCCACATGGGCTAAAGCAGCTTGAAACTTCAGCTGGTCGTGGTAAATGAGCACAGAAAGATTCATCTGCTATTCCTCCATGAGCATCTCTACAACTCACATAACGAGCACGATCACCCTTCCCACAGGATGCAGAGCACTGTAAGAGAACAATCCAAACTTCTCACACTTTAGGAAACCAAAACAAGACAATGCAGGCAACTAAAATATTACTATAGATTAGTATCAGCTTGACTGCAGAATTAAACACTGAAAACCAGATTTCCATCTCACACTGTTAGAGCCACACATTCAGGAAGGAAAGTGAAATACTACTGCATGATTTAGGCCTTAAGAATTACTATTGGCTTGGAACTGAATTGCTTGGCCATAATTCCTGCGAAGCAATGCTTCACAGGAACAGGGAGCATTTCAGTTATAACATGGAATTGTGACACAGTTGCAAAGGTTGTTTTTTTTTTTTAAATGTATTAACAGAAACATTAGAGTAATTTCCAGAACATTTTCTTTTGCTAGGCAGTGATGCAATATTTAACATCAACTGACAAAATAAAACTCAGTATAAAACTTGATATTCACTATTTGCCATTCTAGTTTTTAATATATTCCATTTAATATATTCCCTTTATGATGACTTCATAGCTGGGATGAACTAATGGACAATTATTTCCTGAACGCTCACAATAAAATCAAAACTATTTTGCTCAGAATCTCAGCTCCCAGAAATCTCCTCCTTCCACCCGCCCCTTATTTTCCCTGGCTAGATATGAAGCACACAGAATTTGCTGGGAGTGTCTATTTCCTCCTTAAGAAACAGGTTATTAAAAATAATATTCAAATTATTTTAAATTCTATCACAAGCACATTTCAGTATGAAAAATATTTCAGTGAGAACTTTATGGTAAAATGGGTGAAGGACTGGAGGACGGCCCTGCAAGGTGTGACCATTACTGCATTACATACTGGGGTCCATGATCCATATCTCCATTGGGTCACCTTCCCCACGTGAGCTAGAGGCAGTGATGTAGTCCATAATTTTGTAGTTTCTGGACAAGATGGCAATTCACATTCCTGAGGGGGTGAGAAAAAAAAAAATTTGAAGTATATATATTTTGGATGAGCCAAATGTGAAGCAAATGGCTGCCAGAGACAGATTCTAACGTTACAATAAGCCAGCATTAATTAACAAGTCAATACTACCTTCTATTTTTTCCCTGGCTTGATTCAATTGCTTTTCAGTATTTTTTTTTCTAATGAGAAGACAATTTATTTGATGTTAAGATTGTGTTATTAATAACTAAAACCATTTATACTTTGAGAAAGAACTGTGTTGGGCAACTTGCTGGAAACAAGGGACATAGACATTGCTGTGTCCTATTCCATAGCCACAGGCTGTACAGAAGAATTGAACAAGATACTGAAGATACTGTGCTGTTCTGTCTTTCATGTTCTCAGCTACTGAGAATACAAAATTGTCCAGTTTCAGTCAACAGCCAAACAGGTATCACAATTCAAAATACAAAGTACACTCAAACCCAATGTTTTAACATGTAAGTTGAAATAAATGTATACCAAGTACTTGGCTCTTATATGTTGAAGTATTATTCGGGAAGCCCTAGGAGGTCTGCTATCTTGTGCCTAGTTTAGTCTGGACCATAAAATCCCTTTTTTCTCTCCTCCTTGAGACAAGAAGCAGATTATGCCTTCAAGGAGGTGTTTGGTTACCAGCTTAGCTGGATATAAATGTGATGTATCAATCTGGTGGTCAGATCAACATATTAATGCACAGCATCTAAGACACCAAGTGCTTTTAGTTAAAGGTAAACCCACTGACTGTATTTAAAATATTTCTTTGGAAAGATTACAGGTTTAAATTAAGGGAAGTGATGAAGTAAGTAAACTATGACAAGAAGAAAAGGTAGAGAACCATATTAATGCCATATTGTCATAATTCATGCCTACAGTTTTTAATTAGTATTATTCCAACAACTAAAGCTTTCTTCAAGTAACTATATCAATATTTTAAGAACTATACACAAGCAGAATTTCAGAAAAATACCAAGCTAATTAGGTGCATATTATTAAACATCAAGGCAAGCAGTTCCCTTATAATCTACATGTTGGAGCTTCCCCCCAAAAAAAACAACCAAAGGCCTTTGGATCCCTTCAGCCATATATCAAATTTTCAAATCTCCAAATCTCAAATCCCCAAATTGTTCTTCTTCTACTTAATTCTCTAGGCCAAATCTGAAGTTCATGAAAAAAACATAGTTTCAGTATTTCTCATTTTAGAACTCATTTCCTGCAAGTTGCTTCAAAGATTCATTAGATTAAAGCATCTAAATACAAGTGTTACAAAAAAAGTACAATCAACTGAAAGGTATTAACTTACTTGGCTATCTCCAGGGCGAGTAGCAGCATTACATTCCCTGTCATCATCCAAAATAACTCTGTAAGTCCCAGTAACACATTTGACTACACGCATCTGGTATCCACGTCCACAAGTGACAGCACACTGTCAAAGTCAATAATTTAATACATTGAAATAGGACTATTTATAACAAAATTTAATTTTTTACTTACACTTTCTATTTTAATACTCTCTAGAATGGAGCGCTCCGGGGGAGGTTTATACCAGACATTAAGAAAAATGTATTCACTAAAAGGGTTGTCAGAAACTGGAACAGGCTGCCCAGGGAAATGGTTGAATATTTATTTCTGGAGGCATTTAAAAGAAGTGTAGATGTGGTGCTTAGGACATGGTTTAGAGGAGACTGGGGAGGAACACAGCCAGGACAGCTGACCTGAACTGATCAAAGGGCAATCAACACTATATAATGTCATGCTCAGCAATAAAAACTGGAGCAGAGGAACGGGGGAGAAGGGGGGGAATAAGGCGTGGCTTCTAAATGAATCACTAGCTGCAGCTGTTAAATGTCTTACCCTTCACTACAGAGTTTGACAACAGCACACTCAAAGGCACCTAAAATGTTAAGAGGCCTGAAAATATTGTCACCTAAATCTTATCCTATAAATGTTATGGTTCAAGCACAAATACTGGTAAAAAAAACAGGTTGCGAATAGCTATTACCAGATGGTACCATGGAAAAATTGCAGTGGAAAGCTCTGCTTCAATAAGATGGATTGTCAAATTGCTTGTACAAGTTATTCCAACAAGGCTACATACAGTGATTTTTCGACTCAGAAGAACTGTATCATGGGAACTTTTTTTTTAAAAAAAATCCATTTTTTAATTTAGCTTGTTGGAATAGAAAGCCAGCATTTTGTGGTCAAAAAAGATTACTCAAAGGCTCCAACACAAGAAGGCCATGGATCTGTTGGAGAGGGTCCAGAGGAGAGACACAAAGATGATCAGAGGGCTTTAGCACCTCTCATTTGAAGGCAGGCTGAGGGATTTGGTTTTGTTTGTTTTGTAGAAGGCTCCAAGAAGACCCTGATACAGCTTTGGAGTACCTGAAGATTGCCTCCAGAGAAGTTGGGGAGGGACTTTTTATAAAGTCATGTGGTGATGGGACAAGGGACAATGGTTTTAAGCTAGAGAAGAGTAGATTTAGATTATACATTAGGAAGAAGTTCTTTACTATGAGTGTGATCAGACACTGGAACAGGTTGCCCAGAAAAGTAGTAGACACCTCATTCCTAAAAGTGTTTGAGAACAGGCTGGATGAGGCTCTGAGCAACCTGATCCAGTGGGAATCGTTCCTGTTTATTCATAGATATTCATAGATTCATAGATATTAGGGGTTGGAAGGGACCTAGAAGATCATCTAGTCCAACCCCCCTGCCTGAGCAGG
>JANHGL010007863.1:6600-41707 GCA_024611195.1 Ceyx melanurus | reverse complement strand
TGAGCAGGATCACCTAGACCAAGTCACCCAGGAACAGATCCAGGCGGGTCTTAAGTGTCTCCAGAGATGGAGACTCTGGATCTTCAAGTTTGCTTCCAACTCAAGGCATTTTATGATACTATGAATTCAACACTATGGCAGACAGCAGTATGGTTCTCTCCAACGTGGAAAAAAAAATATGTGAGAAATTCTACACAAAAGAAATGTTTAAGTTAAAAAAATACACTTAATTTCCAAAGGTACATTCATTCTGAATTTTATTAACAGCTTATATGTAAAAAATAAATACATCAGCTGCTACTCATTTATGCATTCTCACTGACATCCAAGAAACACTGAATAATTCAACACTTCTGTTGGTTTGAGTAACCTGATCTTATGAAAGGTCCAAGAAATTGACTACCTTATTATTTTTTAATTATTTCTCATCTATTTGGTTACAAAAGATTCCTTCACAAATTAATTCAATTTTTTTTCCAGAATTTTGAAGCCACTCAGGTATATATTAAATACATTAAATAATCATTACACATAGGACATATTTTTCAACAGCATTTTCATATAAAGAGAGAGCAGATCTTTTAGCACTGAAGTGATAACGTAACAAAACAACATATTGTCTTTTTGCCTATTATTAGCATATACACTTCTATGATCTTAATTAAAGCTACCACTTAAATATGCCCAAACATATACATATTTGGTCTTTTATCTGTCTCACTCATCTGAACCACTTGCTATCTACATTTTCATTATTCTGGAGATGCAATAGATTCATGTATAAAAGCATCTTTGATATTAAGGCACAAGGCCAATGACTACTTTAGGCATTTAATTTACATTTAGATGTTCCTAAATTACAGGTTGGATAGCTAATAGGAGCAAATAAACCTGAACAAATTCAGCTAAAGTAGCTGCCTACTATCCAATTAAAATGTTTAAAGGGCATTGTTTTGTGATTACTTATAACCTGAACTAGAAAATAAGAAGCCAGGAATCCTTAATACTCACTGATCCCCAAGGCCCCACTTCCCAAGACGCACATTCATAAAGTTCACATGGCGTTACTGATTCTGGTCTATCATTTGGATTACAGAAATCATCTCTCAGTTGTTCATCATTAAGTTGGCACCATACTTGACGATGTTTCATTCCTTTGCCACATGTCACAGGACACTGCAAAATTAACAACGAGTTTTAAAGACACGAGTCAGCATTAATGGCTACACTTGCTTTTAGTAGTCTGTTGGATTTCAAAGATCATATAAATAACTAAAATCTTCCATGGGTGTAAGTAGGCCAACAAAACTAGTTCTTTCATCACCTCTCCATTTCCTGTGAATGTTAACCCAAATGCTAATACAAAGGAATGACTATTCAGTTTCTAAAGCTATTAAACTATGAGAATAATATACAGATAATTTATTTTTATTAGAATAAAGAATACTTGTTTAAAATATGAATGCACATATAGTTTCACAAGAAAAATGTTTGGGTTTTTTTTTATATCCATATAATATTCATAATTAAACTGATCAAATTCTATTATTCAGTAGGCTGGTTGTCATTGCTTCATAAAAAAAGGAAGGTATACATATTACTGCAGATAGATTTACTTTAAGTAGCTTCTTTACCCCATTTTAATAACAAAATCTTAGAATGTTAGGGATTGATATAACAAAATTTCAGAGAAAAAATAATTTTAGGTGTATTTTTAAGACATTCTCATGGCATGTGTACACTTAGGATATATATCAGGCAAATTCTAGGACTTCAGAATTTTTATGATTGTGTGCCCCAAAATAGCCAGAACAAAAAAATTCCAAACACTTAAAGCGTCTTATTTTAATATCAGTGGTTAGGACCAAAGGCATCCTAAGTTTTACATATTTCATTACCTCACTCCACTCACTAACAGACCAGCTTGGACATAAGAATTCATTGCAGCTCTGTGTTATAACTCTTGGAATATCCTGGCATTCTCTATCAGGAAGATGACGGCCCAAGTTGTTCATACAAAAAGCTTCTCTGGTTCTGACACCACTTTCGCAGCTCCTGGAACACTGTGGTGTTTAGGTAATATTATTAAACAGTAAATACAACAGGATAAAATCCAGTCAATTGTCAGTTTTAAAGGTGAAAGACATTAATGATTGTATTAAGACAAATGTGTCCTGCATTTAATCCTCAGACTTCTACATTCATGAGAGAAATCTGGCTCTTTTAGTAGTTCCAAGATAAAACTCTTCAATGAAGATTAAAGGTGAAATTCTACTTCTTTTCTCCAAAATACTCTCAAAACTAAATTATTAAGACTGTAAATAAAATATACACTTTAACCACCCAACCTTCTCTGCTGACTTCCAAAACCAACCTGCAAACTATTTAGCTACAATTTCTTTCAAAACTATGAGGAAGTTGCTGAAATATAAAGATTGGTATTAGCCTCTTCTACACTTCTGCATGTCAAACCTTTTCTTTAGTTACTAAAACTAAAGCAATTGAAATAGAAATAATAATAATAAACTATAAATGCTAACCAGAACTATAATAGTACAATCATAAGGTTTTGAATTAATACCTCTGACCATTCTGTGTAGTGCCAGCTTGTTAACATACAATCACCATGGCAGGGCTCTCTGGTTGGTGGTTTCTGCTGATCAGCACAGTATTTATCATCCATCAGAGCACTGAGTCCTTTTGAAATAGAGTACCTCATGCAGTGGATCTCTATAGACCGATACCCTGGGCCACACTTTGATGTGCAGTCACTTTTGCCAACATTATGCCACCTACAAGGACAAATTGTTATAGAAAGGTAACTATGTTTTAAAAAATAAGACCATGATGAATAAAGAACTTTGATTATGCACAAGGAATCGTCATGTAAATATAGATATGCATTTTATGGAACAGAAAAAAACTGTAAAAATATATCTCATTACTAGAACTTTCAAAGCTGTATAAAAGAATTTGACTCATAATCTTAAAAAAATATTTTTTTAATTTATAAGATCTTTTGCCTTAATCTAGGTAACTTTGAAAAACGTAAACACTGAACACTTCTGAACACTTAAGTGTGGGCTTTCTTGGGAGTGCAAAGACACGTCTGTTTCAAATTAGTTCCAGTTGTGGGTCCAGTTCTGGTGAAAAATGTATTCTATCCATCAATACAAGTTTTCACACCAGGATACATGGAACAGATTCCAAAGACTAACAAAGGACTTTGTACTTTACCAACAAAACTTAGACAAGTACAGTAGTTCTACTTAGATTCAGAGGAGTAAGCATAATGTGTGAACCCATTAAACCAACAGATTTGAGGAAAGGAAGGAGAGATGGGAGAAATGAGGGAGGTAGAGAGGAGGGGAGGGACAGAGGATATAACAATCTGAATTACTTTGTTTCAAACTCTATCACCAAAAAGGCTTAAGACCACAATAGCTCAATCATTTTTTTACCTTAATTCACACCCTGTATTGCACTCCTCAAAGACAGCTGTTACACTGGGTGTAAGTTCACATCTTTGATCAGACACTACCACATGATCACTTTTACGTATGCATGTCATTCTTCTTCTTCGAATACCTTGAAAAGGAACCCAAAAAAAAAGTGAATAAAGGGCTAAAATTAGAGTTCATTTTTACACTAATGGATTCCATTAATCATTTAGAAACTTGACAGAGATACCCAATTAACACTAATTGCCGTATGTAGCTGATTCTGCACAAACATGTAGTAGCTTTGTTCAGCTGACTACATTCCAGGTGGAGTACAATCTTGTTCCAGACACCTCTGCCATCTCCCAGCTATACTATAGTGGTGGTCTCACAAGGATATCAACTTCCAGAAAGCTGCAAATGTGCAACAGTCCATTTACTCTCAGGTTGAGTATTCTAAATGCATTGTGTCTGTCCTTTGCTAATTGTCAGAATTTCAAACCACCATGTTAACTTGGAGGTTGTGATCCTTTTCTTTAAGGAAGCAGAAAATCTGATCATAGGGTACTTCAAAGATATGGAGCACTGGGAGCACTACCTTACTTGAGAGATGTTCTGCTTCTCTAGCACATGAGCATGTCTACAGCCTGATTCCAAACCAAAAGAAACTCACCAGCACAGATCTACATGCATTTCTAGCATCCAAGAATTGTGTATGTACACTTTCTAGACACACTTTTTATTTATAAATATATTTCATGCATACTGCAGTTTTATTTTTCCACTGGATGCCTATAGAATAACAGTTAAAAAATGCAAAATATATGTTTTAATAGTTCATCCCATGTAGCAGTTAACCAAAATAGACAAATAAACATATATGAAAGATACTACACAAATAAGTAATCACCTGGAAATAGGGTAATGGAACCCTAACTACACAAATAAGTAATCACCTGGAAATAGGGTAATGGAACCCTAATATAGATTAGTAGAGACACAATACTGCTTCCTAAGGATGCATCAGACATGAGTCAGCTTTATTTTTACAAATCATTTCTATGGCTACAAAAGAAAGGAACACAAATGTAGTTTTGAATATAGAATTGTATTGCATAAATACTAAGAATAGCAGAACAAAACCAGAAGCCATTCTGACCTTAAAAGCACTGTACACCTTAAATTTACTGAGAGCAACAAGTTTCTTCATTACAAGGGTGAAAAATCTGAGTACTTAAGACCAGTCCCTTACTAAATGCCATCAGGTCTTTGGTTCTGGTGACAAAAGAATGCACTGTACCTTGGCACATCCTACTGCAGTCTTGCCAGGGCCCGTAAGGATCCCACATAAACTGATCATGTCCTTCTTCTATTGGGATATTGAATGAATACCGAACATCAGGGTTGTATAAATTTCCTACACACAAAACCTTAATTGAGATAAAATGATAGCTGGTTTTCAGTGAACTTGAACATAAAGCCATAAACATAATGATCATGTGGCAAATTTTCAAACTTAAGAAAAAAGTAAACATGCACCTGTAAGGTTAGCTCTTCTTCGATTCTATCAGTGCTGTTAATTCGTTCTATCGTATTGTTTGAACCACTGTACTCAAAAATGGCTCCTTGTATATTGATTTCTCTTTTTGACATGCTTACAACAAAATTTCCATTCAAGATAAAATTTCCATGAATATCAGATAAAGCTATAAGTAAAATAAAATATTGGAAATCAAGCATCTCTTTAAGTAAAATTCTTAATCAATTAAATTTCTTAATAATATACCTTCCCATAAACACTTAGCTTTATTTTAGTCCATGATTAATACATTAAAGTTGTATCAAACAGTTTCTGAAGCAATAATTCAATCCTAAGCATCAGTAACTTTTACTTGAAGAGTTGTCATGGGATTTCCTCTGCATTAACAACATAACTTTAATAATATTTCTTCTGCCAAAAGGTTAATCACTTTTAAACTTGGTTAGGTTCTGCTACTGCAGAATGAAATAGTAGCAGAACCTAACAATAATTATTTCTATTTCTGGCCTATTCTACAGTCCATCTTCTTGTATTTATTCGAGCTACTTTCACTGAAGTGGCTCTTAAAAGTACATTTTAAAGGAAAAAAAATATATTTATAATAATAATTTAATATAATCATAAAGGTATAAAGATTAATAACAAGTTAAAAATAAATTTTAAAACAAACCAACAACATTTGAAATGGTAGCTGGTGATAGCAGGGGGCAAGGGGGGAGATGCATGTGCAATGACAGGAAAACAGGTGGCAAGGAAAACATTCTAAAAAATCAAGTTTGTTGAGTAGGATGGTAATGGAGAAAGGGAAAAACAGAAGGGAAATATGTACCAATATTCTCTCAGGCACTTCAGATAACATAATGACTGCAAAATAAAAGAACTAAGATTCTTGTTACAATGTGGTTATGAAGTCTTTGCTCCTCTCATACAATTAATTGCATATCCATCAACATGCGATCATACTCAGACACAACAGAAAAAGATAAATGTGAGACAACTGGTAAGTTTGCTGAATGTCAGACAGCTTTCTTTATAAACAATGTGTATGCTTCCAAGATTTGAAAACACAAATATCTGCATTACTCCCGAGTTTACTTGTGCAGTTTTAATTAACATTTCCTTAATAAAGTAAAAAAATTGACAAAATTATGCAATGTGCTATAATTGCTATTCTCTGATAAATTAACTCGCATGTTTAAGAGTTAGAAACCTAAAAAGTTCTCATATTTTTTTCTGAAAACTAGTATCCAGAGAGAGAATCAGGCAAATGATGATACAGTGCAATTACATATTTCTCTAAAGACTTTCTTTGACTTCTGATACTATATATCTGAAGCAGACCTCTGGCAAAGGCACAAAAACTCTCCATCAATGTTATACACAGGAGACTTTTACCAAGGTAGTTGTCATCCTCTGGTTTCCCTGAGTAGCTGTGCTGCCGAATATCAATGTTTGTTGCTCCTTTGGGAATATTTACTACAACATTGTAACCTGCAATGTAATTATACACAAATTAATTATAGTAAAAAATAGTCAAACAGAAATATGAAGATACACTTAACTAGTTTTATTCATAAAATCCTACAGTGTACCATTGACAACCACTGCTGAATGTCTTCATATTTTAGGAAGGAATGGACATAACTCCATTCATATAAAATGTCTTTGTTGGTCGTTTTTAGGTTTTCTTAATCAGTTGAACTGAACTCTTCGTAACTCATTAAAATTCATTCATGTGTTCAGAAATATGAATATAATTCTTTATTAATAATATGAGTTCAACTTAAAAAATTCTCTAGAGAGAAGCACTACGCTACTAACACGGCAACATTGAAAACAAACTATAAACACAAACACGTAATGTGAAGCATTTATATTATCTTTGCTAACTTTCCACCTCTCTTGCTGTGTTTAATAGTCTTGCTGTGAATCAGCTTTAGTTATTTGACTTACCTCTGTGTGTAAAACAAAATCTATGGCAATATCCTTTTCAATTTCATAATTAATTAGTTTCCCAATGATTTTAATCTGTTAAAACCATGCCATGTATCTAAATTAATATCTAACCTAATCACAGGTCCATCCCATCTACCAGCTGGGGGCAGCACCGCAATTGCAAACGAACACACTGCATGCCCTGGGTAAATACACAGCATTTGGTCAGCCTTCCAATGTAGTGGGAAGAAAAAGCACACTCAAAAAAGACTCTAACATACACGCTTAATATCTTGTGGTAATAGAATGACAGAACAAAAAAATACAAGAGGAAACTGTAAGCAGAACTGCATAGTATACAGAAGAAAACAGATTACATACTAAGGAAACTGAGAATTACTATTTTCCAGGAAATCCTCAGATACCCCAACATGAAGTAGTAATAAGGTCCAAAGTAATTATTTTGTGTATGTAATTAGATTACCATTCCTAAATTGGGAGCTAAGTAAATTACTATTTCGCTTTAATGAGTTTCTGCTGATTGCTTCATTACTGTTTAAACACTTGATAACAACATTGTAACTGTATTAATACAAGCACGTACCACAAACTGCTATTGCCTAATTTCAAATTATGTTGTAGTAAAATGACTCATGGCCAAATGAAAGGGAACCAGGTGAAGTTAAAAGGAAAAGATCGAGTGCACAGACCTTGGCATACTTATTTTGCGATCCTAACTCCGAGCCTTTTTGGAAAAGGCCATTTCCTCACATGTTTTCAGTCATTAGCCTAGGAATATCAAGAAAACTCCCATGGACACTGAAGTTAGCTACAACCTTTTGCTTGCATTGCTGCACTCCTACTTGAGCACACCTGAGTAATAATCCCAAATATTTTGCATACTGTCCAGTAGTACAGTTCAGTATTATTTTATATGCTAAAGTTCCAAGAATTAGAACATAATTTCAAACATTCTACTAAGTATAAAATCAAAACAATAAATCAAGGTTTCTCTCTTCCCAAAATGTGTTTGTTTGGGGTTTGGTTTGGCGGTTTTTTTAGTTGGGTGGATTTTTTCCCTCCAACTTCAGTTAGAAGCAAGTGATAATACAAGTGATAATAGAAAACTGATAAACAGCAGAAAATTATAGGCTCAAACATATTTGACAGTATCATGTAATGATCAGTTAGATGAAATGTACTTGTAACAGAATGAATATGCTACCTATAAGCAAAAAGATATTTCATAGTGGTGGAAAACAAAAATGCTAACAGTCCTTTACTCAGATTTATCAAAATAATGCACTTTTTTCCATCAGTCTTTTGACCACGTTTAGAAATCCAGTCTCTAATATCTGATTGTGCCTTTTTCCTTCCTACTTCTTCAGTTAGACACAAGAAAAGTTGTGTGTGTTTGTACAGGAGAGGTCTCATCTTTCATTTTTTGTACTTTTTGCTTGGTGCAAGCCCTCTTCCAGGAAAAAAAACCCCAAACCAACAAACAATAAAAACACTACCAAAAAAGCAGCAGGATACTGATACTGGGCATATTTTTATCTTAGACCAGCAATTCCTTTGTTCTATGAAGATCCCATTTGGCAGCTCTCCAGGTATCATTTTCACTTTGCCTCCAGTCTCTTTCCACCAGTGAAGCACCATGAAGAAGGCTTTAGAAGTCTGATACTAACCTGGAGACTTCTGTCCTTATGTTCTATGCTCTAGTTACTTACCTGCACTACTACACTCTCCATACTTCCCAAAAAGAACTACATATAGGACAACTATCAGTAGCTCTATTAAAGAAACTAATTCAGAGAAATAGGAATTACCAGGGTTATGCATAGAATAATATAATTGTTTAGGCTGGAAAAGACCATTTAAGATCATTAAGTCCAACCTAGTACAGCCAAGTCCATCACTAAATCCTGTCATTAAGCACCATATCTACACATCTTTTAAATACCTCCAGGGATAGTGACTCAACCACTTGCCTGGGCAGCTTGCTTCTCATTCAGAAGTTTCTCATTCACTACATGCCAATGAAGAGGAAAGAACATAAACTATTGCAGCCCATACCCTCTGGAAAGAGAAGGCTCACATTTCACAGGCTAGCTTTCTCACTATCTGAAAAAAGGAATCTTAACAGCTGCTCACACCAACTTCTTGCTATCTCTTCATACTACAAAAATGAGACATTGGAATAAGCACTTTGGCTGCATAGGCAATCTGCAAAGCGTTCTTCCTTTTAATATACTTCTGCCCTCATATTATCTTTTTTAATGTCTTTTGTTTTGATCTTAGAGCAGATTAATTTTCTTTTTTTACCCTTGAATGGGTTAGTGTACCAGTGTTTGCCTCTGAATCCTTGAGTGGACATGTGGCTGAAAGTCAGAAATATAATTGTTGACAGAAGCCCTAAAGAACATACATATGAGGAAGGGGGATTTAGTTGTAAAACAATTTCTAAGCCATACATGAAATGTACATTACGATTTAGAAAAAAAAAAAAATCAAACAACCAAACATACCATAACGAGCACTGTTGAAAGTACCTGCAAGAGTCTTACATGAAGAATTATCACCACCACAGATTCCACATTTATCTCTCCTTGCCTTGGAATTCAAAACATGGTCACAGCCTGCTTGCTATAAAAAACAAACAAACAAAACCCACAACAGTCCTGTGTCACTCGGACCAATGGAAAATAATGAAAACAAATAATGTAAGGTTCCCACTCCCCCAGAATATTCTTATTCACTGCACAGAATTGGTCTTCCTTGGCAATTCATGAAAAACTTAGTGGGTTTGGGTGCAGTGATGTAAGGGCAAAACACAACAGTGCTGTTGTACTAGGAACATACAATCCCTATATGCTTAATATGTCAAGAACTATAAAAGAATACATAATAGGTAAGGATTTTGCATGAAAATCAACATAGTGTACAAATTTTGAGTTATATTTACAGTAAAAAGTCTTAGAATCCTAAAAGCAGTATCTAGGTGTACATGGTCATAAATTCTTTTAAAGTCTGTCATTACTGATAAAGAAGCAAAGGAATACATGGAGACTATACAGGTTAAACCAGCATAAGTGCAACTTTTGTTTATCTATCTTAAACTTCCTTTTTTAAAAAAAAAATAAATCTGATAAACAGGACAAATCTCAGGGATTTCCTTTCCTCTTGATTCAATGCTATAAAAAAAGGCTACATTTTCTCCTCATCCTGAATTTACTGTTTCATTGCAATCAGCAAAACAACCTGGACATGACAAAAAGCCTTGATTTGTGATAAAGCACCTAGCTTCCCCCTCACTCAAAGTCTTGAGGCACTTCCATAACTGCTACTAAGCAAAGAATGCTGAAATGTCCCAATCTTGAAATTAAATATTAAATATGCAATCTATCCTTGTTCTACCCTTTAGCTTCTTCAACAGCAGAAATATGACAATAAATATACAGCATCTTTCTTTCCTGCCTTTATGGCAACATTGGATCAGTTTCTCTCTGCTCACTTGGACAATATTAACTCTCTCACACATAAGGCTTAATAAGGAAAGACTGTAGGCCTTCAGATTCAACTGTATGTTCTTCACTTAATTTCCTCAATTTCCAGACTTTTAATTTGCTAGGGATTAAAATTAAGTAAATTCAAAACATCTTGCTTTACATATTGTCAGTAATGGTTATATGGATAAATATTGAATATCTACTTTACCATCTCTTAAAATTGAGTTTAATAATTAATAAATTTAGAATTAAATACCCTGCATAAGCCTTGAACACAAAGGTCATTGGTTTCTGCTCCACAGGGAGTACCATCAGCAACTCTGTCCTTCAGCTGATAGTAGGAAGTTGTTCCAGAAACTCGGCAAAAAAGTTTACAGCGATCTTTCATAGAAACTGGAAAGAAAATCCAACAGGTTTCTTGTCTGTTTTAAAGCTTTAAGCAACAATTTTATTTCATTAATTGAGAAATTTTAAAATTACTTACTACCACTGTATTTTGGAAGCCAACGAACAGCAGACGTAAGACCATTGATATTAAAGTGTTTGCCATCAAATTCAGAGCACTGCTGCTCCCGGAAATCTTTTTTGCCCTTTGGACATGAATCAGTATTACAGGATCGAAATTTCATCCGACGGCCAATACAGTACTTTCCTCCATTTCTTGGTCTAAGAAAAAGGGGCAAATGTAAAACACAGATTCTAAAATAGCTGTTTTCCATGAAAAGTGTCTCAAACCACTGATCTAAAAAATTCTCACACAGCATTCTGACATCTGTTATTGACTTTCCCACACACACTCTTCTGTTGCACTGTTCATAAATTAATACCCAAGTGACGAAAATAAAATGTCCATGTAAAATACTACTGCTGAGTTACGTGGTAGTCAAGCTACTGATGTTTATTAATGTCTATTACATTTTTATTTTGCTTGCAATCGTAATTATTTTGCCTGGGAAAGAGCACTATTAACTTCAGTTCATTTAGCAATTTAGCTGAGATTACAGCCCTATTTTTACAAAAGCAGCATCTCCCTCAGTAATTTGAAATTATTATTTTACTGAGTGACAAAGAAACAAGACAAAGTTGGGAGCTGACGCACTCTTTTCCATTGTCCTAATGTTGGTTTCAGTTTGGGTATCAAAAGAACTAAAAATGGAAAATTGTGGAAAGCACTCCATTTACTGAAAAGCCTAAAATACATTTTGTAACTATTATAAACCTTGCTACACAGTAATTCAGTATTAGTAAGTTCCTGGGGAGAAATTAAGAAGAATAATAAATCAATAGCATATTGAGATTGTCAGTTACTACAGATCCACAGAGGTTATGTCTAATGGGAACTCTACCACCTCTTACTCAGAAAACAGAAAAGCCTGGCGTCATTTGATTGAGGTTCATTTATCCAATCACAGTATCAAGATCACATGACTTTCTACAAAAAGCTATCCAGGCTGAAGCTATAGTTCTGCTTATGGAGACAGTAGGGGTAATGTTTTCACTGATTTTTATTATAAATAATGAAACCCACATAGAATTATTCAGTCAATGGAAGTTTCTCAATAGAAGAGTAAGTTGTAAATGACTGCAGTAAACTACCGTTCCTGGTGGGCATTACTGGTGGTGGTGGTCTGAAAGAGCCTTAAATCAAAGGAAAATAAGATTTTAAAATGTATTATTTTGCTAAGTAATACATTTATTACTTTCTTTGGAGTAAAACTGCAAAAAGAATCAATAATTAAAGAAACCCTCAGCATTTAGAGTAAAGCTAGAAAGACACCATCAAAATGTCTTTAGATGTATCTATAAATATGAATGATGTAATTGAGAGAGAAGACCATACTAATACTACTCTCTGTATATTAGAGTCCGTAGACTTACCTTTCTTTTCAAACATGACTATTTTTTTTTCAAACAAGCATTTTTTTTTTCCATTGGTGCTTCAAACTGATTCGCCAAAACCACACTATCTTCATGTTGCTTTAAATCGACCCATTACATCACAGTATTTTCTTTATGCACTAATGTAAAACACAATAAAAAAGCATACTCTGGTCTATTACACAGCCTGGTGGTACTCTTGATTCCACCTCCACAAGTTCTTGAACATGAGCTATAAGGTCCCCATGGTCCCCATTCTCCATCTACAGGATGCATCTGTGTTTCTCTGCTCACACAAATTCCATGGCGGCAGTGCTGCAAAGTTGACAAAAAAAAAAAAAAAGAAAAGAAATTTGTAAGTCGCACAAAAGGTTGTTACATATTTTAGGCACAGAAAGAAAAAAAAAGAAGTTAATTAAGAGCTCACTGCTATTAATCTGGCCCTGGACATTCCCTAAAATGTTGAAATACTTTTAAGATATCTTACCCAGTAGTTGTATTTTCAGAAATGCTGGCTAGTTTTTTGCTCTCTATGAAAGCTACTGTATGCTGAATGTATCTATAGATCTTGTCACTTTGTCACTTTATTCAGATGCCTATAAAAGAAACTCAAAATCCTGATCTAGATTTCTTGATATGCATTCATGCACAAACTTAAAAAATACATTTAAATCACCTTCTACGTAAAAGATTCTTTCAGTTTAATTTTATAATGCTGACATAAAGAGCAAAAATATACAATACCAAACCACAAGGAAATTTGGGGTGTTTTGAGAATCCCAAAAGTCAAATATCTACTGGGATTATATGGGAAAAGTAGACAAGCATTTAGGACCTTTTTTATGCTAGAAGACCTTCATGTTATAGATTCATGCTTAAACTCACACCTCCATACCTATAAAAATTGGTTTAAAATATTTATATTTTTATTCATTATATTTTACAATCATTTTCTATTTACTACTAATTTAACAACTGTATTATAATAAAAACAGAATTAACAGTTGCAGAAATAATAATTCTTAGAGCAAGATTGCATTGTCTCCATTGTGTTACTTAGATTTTAAGCCTACTGAACCACTACCTATTTCCAACTAAAAATTTACATAAAGGTGAAATTTTAATTTCATCTGCTACAATTTACATTATTAAGACAAAGATTGCAAGACTATTCTGTTGTGGTCATGTCAGCTATGAGAACCTCACCACCCCTTATCTGTAAACAGGTATTGTTTATAAAATAGAGTTATTACTAGCCATTTTTTTTTAGAACAATTAAGTGATCAATCTCCTGCTTCTAAGTATTTACTAGGTCCCTAACTCTGCAAATATTTATCCACTGCAGTGGTTACTCAGAAAGTACAAGACTAAAAAGTCTAAATGAGAATCTTATGATTGGTGCATGTGTGACTTTTTCCAAAGAACCTGCAGGAATTACCAGCCCTAATCCTATTGATGACATGTGGCAGTTGGAATTCTAGTTCATTTGGTATGCTTTAGAAAAGAACCAAGTGGTATATTTGATCAGAACATAGTGGTATAGTTTACATACTGAACCAGAATATTTACAAGATACAATCATGTCAGCACTATGTCTCCTTGATGACTTCTATGTGGATAATGTGTCCTCATCTTTGTCCGTGATTCCAAATACCCTCTGAAGAATTGAAGACTGCCCACATCTGGAGACAAGAGACAGGGTAGGATGGACTACCTGTGGTTAGTGCTTATACACAAGAGAGAATTGTTTATTTTAGATGACTGTTTGCAGACTTAGGATAAGACTGATTGTTAGGTTTGTTGTGAGGAGGGATTCTCCCAGTCCTATTGATAGGGTGTGGCTTATTCCATCTCTCCCTGTAGTACATACAAAAATCAGTTGCTAGAATCGTCAGAACAGATTATATCAATTCAACTGCTTTGCCTCTCTGCTCTCTGACACAAACCAACTTTGAATTACTTTAAAGTTGAGATGGGGTTTGGTTAATTAAATTCTCTAGCACATGAAACAATTTAAGAAACTGATACACAAAAGTTAAACTGAAAGATTACACCCCTTTTAAAACTAACTTAAATGTTACATGGAATTTCTCAAGAGAGGAATTTCTCTAATTGGAAACTGATTAGAGGAACTACCAATTAACATAAATTTTGTTGAACACACTGGAACGATGTGCGCAAGCTTTCTGAATATACTTGAATGTCACCAAAAAATGTTGTTTGGCGGTATTATTGCTGCATAATATTTCCTAGAAGCATTTTCTCCTCATTAGTATAAGCTGTTATTATATTGGTAATTATGCTCATATGCTAACAATCATTTTGTTTTTGAATGCCACAGAATCAGACTCTCCAGAGTTTTGCCTGAATTTGTCACTCAACTTGTCAATAAAATTGCCTTCCTGTAAAATTGTTCATCACATCAACTCTTGCACATGGGCCGTATCTTTTAAGCCCTGAATGCCTTCCTCTAAGAATATGACCAATTCAAGGTGATTTGTCAAGTCCATAGCAAACACAGAACAAAACCTAAATCTATATTTTCATACAACTATTTAAATGATCCAGCAAACTGAATGAAACATCACTCATTTGATGCTAAGACTAATGCGTTAACATCAAAAAGACACTATTATGTCACTGCATACAATTTCTCACTGCAGTGTTTACTTAGGGGATTTTTGTTATTTTTTGCTTGTTTGTTTTGTTCTTTTCATTAGATTGTTTGTTTTTCCAAGATGCCCTTAGGGCACCTTTGTGCATGAGCCTTCTAATATGTAACATATAGTTCCTAGAAATAAAAGATAGATTTCACATAAATATATTGTAGAAATAATCTCAATATGAAGAAACATTAAGAACTTCCCTTTCCAAGAACTGTCACTAGCATCTTAGGAAATAATCTTTAATTACTATAGGCTGAAGGTTTTAAATTCCCCTTCACAAAATGAAAGCTGCATCCAAATATGGGACAGTGACCTAGAGTTTAGGTGGTTCTTCCACCCACAAAACATTCATGTGAAGGGAAATTTCAGGAAAAGACAGAGTTGTAAAATGAAATTTTATACCCACAACAGCATTATTTTGATTCATAAAAATGCAAAGCACATGTTCACATCTGGGATTTTAATAGCTTATTCAAAAAACGTAGCTATTATTCTGCTGCATTCCTACAGAAGCAACATGATGAAGTCACAGTAGAATGTGTCCAGCATCAGACGCATTCCAGATGTCCCTCTGTGCTTGCTTGAATCATTCCTTCACCATGAATACTATGATGTATAGAACTTTTATAAAACTTAAATATAACCACTTATTTTTTCCCCTACATTTCTTATGGTAACTATAATATAAGCATCATGTAAAGTGGGTATCACCTGTAATTCTGATTGCAGTGATAACTCTGCTCTAGCCAAGGTCAACAGTTGGTTTTCTGTCAAAAAGGCAGACATTCTGAATCTTCAGAGATGAGAGGGTTAATGGTTCAAATTTAGGATCAATTAACCTACAAGTACCAAGATTTGTATTAATGACCTGTTGATAACAAGCTTTTTGACTCTTGTGAATGGATTAAACTTTGATTTGATAAACTGACTTCAGGTACTTCCAATTTATCTCATAATTTACCAAGCTTGCTAAATTTCCAGAAAAGCAGTTTTGAAAAAAATTATTAGAAATGTTAATTGACAGCCTGTGCTCGATTTCAACTGAATCAAGGAGAGTGACAGACGCATGCAGATCAGGGCTAGAGCTCTTCTGATATCAAGTACTTCATACACTGCCTGGTATGACTCACAGCAGGAAAAGGACTCCAAGTTCACTCTTATTGTCTTTATTTTCCAGACTATTCCTAGAGATACACAGGTTTTGAAGATCCTGGGACAAAGATTGAAACACTGATGCTCAGTATATGAGGTCATAAGTTTCATGTGTTGGAGCCCCTTAACAGAAAAGAAGGCTCAGGAAAATGATTCATCTATTTCCAGACACCAACATATCTCCACAGATGCTATTGGTAGCTGCTGGTGCTTCAAAAAGGAAAGATGAACACTGAAGAAGGGTATGAGGAGAAAATTAAAAGGACAATGCATTGCAGAAGTGGACATGATAGTCTGCATTTGCCTTCCAAATAGCCAGTTTTGTTTAGTTTCTTCTTGCCTTATAAAATACAAATCCTTCACTCCTGATATCCAGGAGTTGGCTGCTTCCAACTAATCATATGGCACAGTTGCAGGTAACCCTAGGATGAATGCAGCTCAGAGAAATTTGAGGAGACAGAAAACTGAAGTAAAAGCAAGCCTTCTCTTTTAATAATATTAGTTATAGTGAATTAATATTACTCTCAAGAATCTATTTTCTTGAGTCTCTGTAAAACACTGAAACAGTAAGCTTCATTTTACTTAATATACATAATATTAGTAGAAGATACAGGTAGCATTTTCTTAAGAAGCTCTCCAGGTGTGTGCACCATGAGACATACAATTCTCTTCCAAAATGTGGCATGCTGATAAATTGCATATGCCAAGAAGAAATTCTGTTAGAAAGGCAGGCACTCAGGAAAAGCTGTTTACTCATTCACTTGATAGTCTTCAGTAATATTAGATTTATATCTACTGTTTTTGGGGGGGGAAGAAAAGGTACAAGGACAGTTAGAGCAGCTCAAAGCAAAATCCAACAGACATGCAACCTTCACTAAAATGCAAGAGTGCTGCAAAAATAAACTCACGTGTCAAATCTAAGCCTGAGAAACTAATACGAAAAAACAAATGCCTTAAGTGGATCTTTTCTGCATTCATCAGAGCAATAATGCTGCAAATGCCAAGTATAAATCTATTTAGCTTGCCAGCAAATATTAATTACAATTACTAGTTGCCATGTCTTATTCCCATTAACATCAACAGAAACTTGCTGACTGAGCTTGAAAGGAGCTGTCCCTTAGACAGGAACAGATGACAATTTGTCAGATTAATTGCTGTTCTTTCTTACATCTTTCAGAGGTAATGACTCTAATTAGCTCTTCATTTCCTAGAGAAAACTGGTTGCACAGCATTAATTGCATAAAATAGGGGTTTGTATTCTTTTATATAAGAAGTCCTCTGATGTTGGCAAATTGAAGTCAAGTCAATTGAACTAAAGATTACACATGAAGTTTATACAAAAGATGAACTTTCTTTCTGATCAGTGACTGACTGAAAAAAGGGTTAAACATTGTAACAGCAACTGCATGAATAGGATTTAATCAAGCAAAGCTCCTGCTGCAACTTTCAAACAATTTTCCTAATCTTGCTAGAAAGAAACTGTTTAAGACAGTTTATCTAATAAAATTGTATCCATTAAGATAGTATTTTCAAATTCCTTACTACTACTCTCTTATCAAATACAGAAAAAAAATAAATCTGTATAAATTACAATTTCTTGGGGAAAATATAGTAATCAAGTAAAATGTAGCAGTCTATTATACATAAAAATTAGACTAGATATTTTTCAATCATATTTGAACCTATAAAACTATCAAAAAGGTAAGTTCACGGTGCTTCCATAGCCCTTGTAGCTACTACAGCACACTTCTATTAAAAGCATCTCAACATAATAAACCAGCCATTCTTAAGATAATCACTGTCATATCTGAGCATGTGAAAAATCTCTGAAGTTATTCTCACAATCCCCTGACAGTTAAGAAAATTATTTTATCTTCTGGTGGTGTACTGAGACATCGAGAAGCCAAAGACTAGATCAGCAAAGATCTCTAGCACCTACTTTCTTTTCACTTCCCACACTACATGAAAGATTAAAACGCTCAAATCTTCACTGATAACTCTGAATTCAGCCAGCTTCCACCACGATGTCATTTCTATCAAGGTAAGTGCCTTTACTACATATACCAATTAGATATTCATGACGCTTATGGACAGCCTGAGAAGGGTTATATTGACCAAGGATACAGACCAAGATCTGCCATTCAGAACCAACCTGACAGATGAAGAAGCAGTGAGCTGCATTCTTATCACTCAAACACTCCTTACTAAATAAACCCATGAGATGGGTATAGGATGTTTAGCTTCCATTTCTTTTTTTGTGTGTGCATTCAATGCATACCTCACACAGCCAGGCAGTCCTAAGCATTAGGGTTTAAGTAAGAAGAGAATGCACAGTTTTTAGCACTGAACAAATCCAAGTATCCTGAATTATGTTACAATAGGCAAGTCAGTATATGAATGAATTCTTTATGTATATGAATGTGAGTTCTTCATAACAATTTGTTATGAATTATCTGAACTTTTCAAACAGAACAGATGGCAGCTTTCCCCTGAGATCTTCCACCTAATATTTTAATAAACATGCTATCTGTAAACTTGTATCATTATTCTGAACAGAGAATCAATGTTAATTTATGTCATAATGTATCAAGACTAAGGGAATCTGCAGGTAACATCAGACACATACTGTTTACACAATCAGTATGCTATAGGCATGGTATTGCCACTCAGCAAGCACTGATCTTTCTTATTTACAATTTTTTTGACTTATGCAAATACACAAACAAATGAAGACTTACCATTCCCACACCACAAACTGTTCCATCAGCCAAAGGCATGTGCTGAGTACGACAACCCTTGTGAACACCTTCTGTGCTTGTGCACCATAAGCGTTTGCATTGTTTCTAAAAATAAAGATTACTTTTGTTGTATCTATATATTTTAGACATTAGTTGGGATATTTGTATTGTTTTCTCACACTATATGAAGGCTTAGTGTTTGCTATTACTACTACCATTTTTCACAGATAAACACACTCTCCTCACACACACCAAAAAAAAAAAAAAAGAAAAAAAAAGAAAAAAAAAGAAAAAAAAGAAAAAAAAAGAAAAAAAAAAAGGATTTGCTTAAGGCCAGGCAGGAATGTGGGCTATTTGAAACTGATCCAATTAGAAGTAACACTCTAACAGGCATGAAAATATTTTTTGACATCTATGGGGCATCTGTGCTTTGGAGTAAACATTTAAAACAAATATGTGAGCTAATATATTAACTTCAAAGTTTAAAATGTTTAAAAAGCACTAAAAGAAGTAGATAAAGATCTGTTAGTGTAGGATAGAAGCTATAATGTGAAAACATTTGTAAGAAGTGTTGAAATAATTTCATTTCAATAGCTGCAGGAAGTTTTAGAAGATCTGAAGCTGCATAAATTAAAGAATTATAATCACATTGACAAACATGCAAATCAAAATGCACATATCCTCCTTTTTACTTTTATATATTTCTAGCATACGGAGCTGCAATGTTCTTGGCTAAACTTTTCCCCCTTTAACAGTAAGAATGTGAACTTTGACATATTTCAAGATAAAATTCTTCCAAAACCAAAAGACCTATCATTAATAAACCTACCTTTCAGTAATCTTTTTTTTTTAATAGATTGAGCATGACTTTGTGTGTTGTTCACTCACCAGATATGGGCATACTTGTGACCCAAGACCAAACATAAGTTCACACTGCTTGTTGACATCATATATTGACCCAGGCAACTGAGAGGAAAGATCATATATTCTTCCACTGGGTTTATCTAGGAGACATTCACCATAACCAGTACTGTTGTAAAAACAGGAAAAAAATGTAATTGTCATTCTTAATTAATTGGGAGCCTAGTCAGATGACACACATGCATATCTCAGTGGAGTTGTGGGTTTGCATGCCCACTTGCCTATATAATGACTTTAATAAAATAAACCAGATCACTTCATTTTCCCTTATTGGATTTCACACTACCTCCACCAAACAAAGCTTAAGTTTTTTTCAATAACCAGAACCACTATATTAATTTTTTTCCCCTTAGCTTTAAATGTAACTTTTAAATAGTCTTGTATTATCCAAAGAATTAAATGCTTATATTTTTCTGGAAGGATGAGGCTCTACAAGTCAGTGGTTAAACCTATGAACAATACCAAAAAAATGGTACTGAAGCAATATATTTAAAATACTTCTCAGAAGTACAGGGAAATGAATTAAAAACAAACAAACAAAAAAACCAAAACAAAACAAACAAAACCAACAACAACGAAAAAACACAAAAACCCAAGCACAGAATTCTATTGACACTTACTCCAGAAACTCAGTGATGTATTTTTGACTACATTTTGACCAAGTCCATGGACTTGTATGATAATTTAAAGTTGGAGCCATCACATGGTATTGATGTTTAATTCCAGCTTCTTTACATTTAAAACTGTCATCATGAGGAACATTAAATCTAAAAAGCAAAATAGACAAACTCCAAAACAAATTCGGCAATAATTAATTGAAACTTTGTTGTTGCAGAAAATGCTTGAGCTTTGAGTTTGAAAATGCCTCAGAATTTAATGGGAATCACTTAATATGACTATCTGACTTTATGGCAATAAGTATGTTAAAAATGCCTTATAAAATTTTCTCCTTACCCAAAATGCTCCTAATTATATAATGCTGGATACAGGAAGAATGTTACAAATCCACAGATTTACAGCTCACCAGAAAAATTCCAGTGTTTTGGGAGTACTCCACTTCAAATGAACAACACATCTTATCAACTCGGTATACAGGACATCATTAGATTGTCCATAACATTTTAACACAGTATTTACATCCTAACTCTCACTAGAACAAACTACAGAGCACATCGACATCATATTTATGCAGCTAACATGTTATCTTACTTTAATTTTGGCTTAAATACCATGACAAATGGTATGTATCTAAATGAACTTCCAGGAACATGAAAATCAACAAACTAGCTACTGAGCTCTGAAGCATTATCATTACCTACACTGTGGTATGCCTTATGGAGCTAGTGTATAGCACCTTTCTGCATTCACTGATGAGGTATGCTTCATAAAATAAAATGCTGTCATCTCTTATTTTTCTGTGTAAAGTATTTCTCTTTGTGTTACTCTATTGTATTCTGAAAGGATCAAACACAAGGAAAAATATTTCTGCATTATATTAACCGTAGTCTTTTCTTAAAGGTAAATTCCTATCAGGTTTAGAATGCAACTGGAGTTAACAGGACTATTTTGCACATCTAAGATACCTGTGCCACTGTACTAACCAATTCATATGACAAAAGGACAGAATATAGCTTTATGTCCAGTATTTCCCATCATTCAGGATACCAACCAGGTTATAAAATTCACAATTTCTCTACCCATCTATGTGACAGGCAGAGCTGGCTCACTGCCAGGGGCATAAATAATGACTCTTCTAAAAGGACAGAGCAGACTGTGTCCTCTTAAAAAGATACTATGACTGGAAATTGGTCATAGTCAAAGGAAATAAATATTTACCTGCTGGGAAATAGGTACTTACACATGTCCAAGCTCATGGGCTATAGTAAAAGCAGCACTCAATCCATTTTCTTCACTTATAGAACAACTGCGCAGTGGGTCACACATTGTACCCAGCTCTGCTAAACCTGTAAAATGGAATCCTTATATAAAATCTTAATAGACAGAACTTTTATGTAGTAGGCGTGACTATAAATTAATAATATGGCATCCGAGTTGAAAGTCGTGCCTCAACTATGCAACAGATTTACACAAAACCACCAACTGCTTGGCAGCAAAGTACACGGCACGGCAGAACAGCATTGAGAAGTTAATTTTTTATCTGTGCGACTTAAATTTTAAATCTATTTTCTGATTTACTCATAACTGACTTTTTCTTCCCACAGTGAAATTATCACATATTTTCTGTTATGAAATCATACTGATTAAAAAAGAATAACTCACCAAGAGTATCACACTTCTCTCTAGCTCTGCAGATATCTTCCCTTGAAATAAAAGATTTAAAATCACTACAGCAAATAAAAGTACATCTTTGGATTAAAGCAAATGCAGATCTGATTTTCAATTTTTAATCTTCAAACAGTCCATTCAAACAATTTGCATTTTAAAGAACAAAGTAATTTAAATTCAGCAGACTAAGCTCATAGTATTACTTTCTAAATTAATTTTCTACAATGCAGAGATCAAGCATTAAATGCTGCTGGAAAACATGCAGTTTGAAATATACTTGAATCTACCTTATGCACTGAACCATCTACAAAAATAACAACATAAAAGTCAGGACAAATATCAAACAGTTTGAAGTGCTGGAGTGTGTCCAACTTGAACACTGGGGGCAGAGGAATGAAAAAAGTGAATGAACATCAGAACCTTTATTGAGGTTATGTAGAGGAAGAATATATACAAATATTTAAATTGTATCCATTTTTAAGTTTTTGGTAGTTCTAATTACACCTGGGCTATCAAGAGCTGACAGTCCCTGCATCCCTTCATCTGACTCCATTATGTCCCTACCACATACATGTACTGTCCCTACCACACATGTACAATGGCTGAAGACAATTTCCTCATAACTGTTTCAGGCCCAAGTTCCATCATCTTTTAACAAAAGGTTCATCAGATGGTTAGCTACCAATATAGCACTGTCAGAGTAATTGCTCATGTATGGATAATCAGTGGTTTAGGAAGCACAATATAGTCTTTATTTACTTCAGTTATCTATTAATTAGTAGAATGATTAAAAAATGATGACATAAAAAAGAAACTAAAGCATTTGTCTCACCTAGATGAGTAATTATGTCTATTTCAGATACTGTACCTAGTGATAAGAACAGCAGTATCATGATGAGAAGGGTGAGCATCATCCAAAGTGTTTTGTGCTTGCTGCCATAAGCAAAAATTACGAAGAGTGGTAGCTGCATTAAAAGTAATAGCTGGTCCTTCCTTAAAGGAGAAAAAAGCTATTTTAATATGAACATGCTTGTATTTATTACTTTGCCATTTCTGCCCTTAACCTGCAAAACAATGACTGTACATGAAAAGGAAGTCAGCGGGACTCTGCATAGAGTTCCTTCACACAGATATGTTTGTAACATCAGATCTCAATTTAGCTACAATTCTTTGTTCACAGAAACCCATTATTTGATCAATGTTTGTAAGCATGCACCATGTGTTAAATATTTTTAAATAGTGACATTTATGATAAATACAATAAAAATGTGTTTTTAAAAAGTGTGTACTGTTTACAATCTTAAAATATTACTTCTGTTAAGACTGGAAACTCTCCACCAAAACATGTTTCCATCCATATAAATACACTTTAGGTAGCTATGCCATAAGCTTTCATATAGGATCTGTGTGCATTTAGGTCAACATGAGTTGTTAATAGAAAAATGGAACAATATAAGCATTAAATCAAGGCTCTGCAGTTAACCTCACATTTGACATTTAGTTTCCTATTTTAAAACAAAATTTTATTGTTCAAGAGAATATTTTATATTGAAAACTAAAAAAAAAAACAACAACCCAACGCTTTAGCTTTATAATTACAATACAAATTAATTTAGTTTCCTCAATTAGAAAGAAGTCTTTAAAATATTTCATTTTCCTACCTGTTCATTGTGAATTACAATTAATTTTACAATAACTATATTTATAAGATTTCCAATACTTGAATCTTTATAGATTGCTGCAACCTAAAGAGAAAAAAACCCAGGAGATTAGAATGTTAAACTTATCTGATAGACCATATCTCTTTTTGCCATGCAAACAAGTTATCAAAGAAAAAGAAGTTTACTTCACAAGATATCTCATGCATCCATCTCTATCTTTCTACACAGTGATATGGTGAAAAGCCCAGGGTGGATACCCAGTTCTTAATATCCAAATAGCAATAGTTTTATATTCATTTCCAAACACTTAGATACCATGTTGAAATGCTGCTGCAAAAAAGTATATTTATTATACACTATAAAACCTGTAGTTTTATAAAACAGTGAAGAACCAAATAAATAATGCTGCAACTATCAGAGACGTAAACCAGATTATGCAGATAATTTATAGAATCAATACATAAAATATTAGAGGGTTTTAGAAAGCAACTTTGAATCAGTAAGTTTTTAACTTTTAATGGAAGCTGTATGAAGTTGTAAGCCTATATTGAAAACGTACATGGCACATACAAATGTTTCTTTTCTTATTCATTAACAGCCATATTTACATACCCATCAGGCAATTTTATATACAATCTTACAACCAGACAGTAAAAATCCTGAGTAAGTTTCATACACCAGAGTAAACCACTTTGAAAGTTATTCTTCATAAAAGCAGCCAAAAGTTCATTAATTCTCCATAACAGCTTCAGACATCCCATCCACATGTATTCTACAATTTGGCTTAAAGCAGCTGCCGAATGACAGCCTTATCTAGATAAGAGTTGCCACCAAACACAGAATCACAAAATACAGAATGTTAGGTGTTGAAAGGGACCTAGAAGATCATCTAGTCCAACCCTCCTGCCAGAGCAGGATCACCTAGACTAAGTCACCAAGGAAGTACAGGCTTTCCTCCCTTATGGCTTGTGTTAAGGCTGAAAGGCTACAAAAATAACAGGATCAAGGAACTGATCCAGCTGCAAAACAATATTTGGTTTTTGTTTGTTGGTTTTTGGTTTGTTTGGGTTTTTATCAGGTTATATTGATCAACATGATCTCATCCCTGGTGCAGCCCTTGTGGCATAGGTGCTCACAGAGGGAAAGGTGCAGAACAGACTTCTTTCAAAACTTCCTACATTTAAACTGCCTCAAACTGCTTGTGAAACCACAGCCTTGCTGTGTATTAATTCTATATACCTGAGACTGAGTAATTCAGCTAGAAGTTGGAACTGAGAATGCACTGGCTGCTGACCCATACCCTCCCTTTCTCTAAACTGGAGAGAGCACAATGTGCAGTGTTGTCCTTCATTCTTTTATCAATATACAAGCTGGAAATAGAGGATTTGATAAGCCCAGGAAAGAAGCCCAAGTTTTGAAATCCATGTGGAGAGCACATTTCAGAGCAGCACAGCTTCCTTCCATATGGACTTCAGTCTTAGTTACTAACCAGTAAATATCCTGTTATTCTGAGGTAGGAATAAGAAGCATCTCTGAATCACTCACTGGAGAGTTCAGTTAGGCTTAGAAATATTCAGAATACCTTTATCAAAGTACCTGTGAAGGCTGGAGCACTATTTAGGCAGAAGGAGTTATATGAATTTGAATGGAATAAACTACCATTTTGCTACTTTTAAACTACCAAGTTCATAATGTGTTCTTATAGTTTGAGATCCACTTTGTTAAACCTAGAAAGCATTGATATTTATCCTCCCCATGAAAGATCAGTCAACTTATGATCCTGAATGGTCACCTTAGAATAATAATGTCATTATCACATTCATCTCAGCTCATGTAACTGAGCTGTCTAAATTTCTTCAACAGCAAATGGAGAAGTAGAAAGAATGAACCATCTGAAGACACATATTTAGATATATGTATTTTCATAAAAGACAGTAAGGTATTTCATATGTTTATCCCTTTACTTGGAGTGAAATGAGATGTCTAATTTTCAGATGTATGAGGATAGGGGAGATTAATTCCATCCTGACTACTTCAAGGATTATTTCTCTTTAGTAAAGAGGAAAATAAACAGTGGTTCATATCTGAAGTGACATCTGCAAGGATCTATAGCTTATAATGTGAAGATGCTTATCTTGAGGATTGACTCTCCTACCACTTAAGATGATACAAGAGCCACTTACAACAGATAATTTGTTACAGTTTAAACCTAAACAATCATTTCTTACCCTGGGTGATCACAATGATCTGGACAAAGCATACAAGCTGGAGCCTTCTTGGGGTTAAAACTTAACTATAAACAAGAAACACTATTGCTTTAATTGATGGATATTTCCTTGTGTACATTAATAGTCCCTTAAAAATGGTACTGTTATGTTAATCTGAAAACAGAGAAAGCAAACACCACAAAATCCAGTTAGTCAGGTGTCCTCCTTCTTGCCCATTGGCACAACGTCCATTTAGAATATATGTGCAGAAGTATTTCTTAAAATCCCAATATGAGTTACTCATACCTCAGATGAAATGCATTAGACTGAATAAGAAGAGAGAATATAACATAGCACACCTGAATGGAATCTGTCACAGGGCCTTCAACAGCATATCCATGCACCATCTGAATTATCTACTGTCTCCCTTTGTCTGGACAACAGCTGAGAACCTTAAATAATGTCACTCATTTGAGTGAGGCCAGCAGTTCTCACCAGAATCTGAAGCATACTTTCTCTCATAGTGGAGACAGGTAAGCTTGCACTAAATGCAAAAGTAACACTGCTCTCATAAATCCTGTGAGTCAGTATGGATCCTTTGTCTCATGACACCTCACCATCTAATTATTACCACTGCTTTCAAAAGCTCAAAGAGCAAGACTGTGAGATAATGAGATGTCCTTACCAGTGAAGTGAGGTACACTCTGCAGGCTGGCTGAACATGTGTGAAGAAAAAAATCCTGACTATGAAAACCAAAAACCAAATTTGAAGATTCACCCTGGGAACTGTACAGGCTAAAATCAACTGAGACTTGAAATGATAGATCAATGCAGTGAAGTATCAAAGATCTGGAAAATTATTTAGTTAAAAAAAATATTTAAAATGGGAGAACTCAATGCTCCTGTATTCTAAGGATACTTCTTTCAATGTTCTCTTATTATTAGCATTCAAGAAAAAGGATGATGAAATGGGATAAGAATTTGATAGCATATACCATTGCTTTACAATTTCCAGATCTACTTGTTTTACAGTGAATCCAGGCTTCAAAGAAGTTGGAGATAATAAAGACAAAACAAAGTTACTTTCAAGAAGTTTCAGACTCTTAAAACCAGCATCCACAGAACAGTTCAGATTGCACAGCAAGGGAGGAAAATAATTTTTAAAACCCCATGAAGCTGGTTTCCTTTCAGTGGAAGGATCACAGCATTCATTAAATTCTCAAAGACTAAGCCAAATCTCGCCATCAGCACAGCTATGGCTGCCAGGTGACCAGAAGCAACTTGGTCACAAGGTTTAGTTTCTCTTGAGATCCCTGTTGTAACTGCCCATTAAACTAGGAATGGGAATTGTAGCAAAATGCCCTATTTAGAAAATGTGCTAGTAAACAAGAAATTACATCTAGAAGTAAATTATATATCCAAATTCAATTGGACTTCCTCAGCTCTTTTCTCTTAAATGTTGTATGACAAGACCTCTTTTTCTTTCCTTGGCTGTTAAACACAACCATGGTACCAGGTAAATACAAACATTCTTATCCCTTTAAAGAAACATGGTATCACTTCTTAGCTCACATGTCTTTTGAAGACTCCAACAATCTCTTATTTATCACTGTAGTGCTGAAAGGATGTAAGATATCCAGGATCTGGGAGATTTCTCCTTCACCTCTTCCATTGTCATATCCTGATTCTGTTATATATTTCCTAAGACCCCAGAACTGTCTGAAGTCAGGAGATAAAGAAGTCATCAGCATTTATTGCTTCGCTGAAAGAATGAGAAAGAGATGTGTTATTTCTGCTGGTGTTAATCCTATTTTGTTCCATTCATATTTCTGTACAAACCTGTGCTTTTACCAGTGGAACCTAAGTCCAGCAGAGACTTCCCATGCAAACTTTACATATAGCGTGATAACACACACTGAAGTGATAACACACACTGAAGTGATAACACGCTTCAGTTATCACTTTTTCACCTCCTGTGAGTTTCAGGTGTCATCCCCTGACCCCTCACCCAAGTCCTCTTCAATCTACAATCCCCTAAATTAACTATCTAGAGGTTCCAGATGACTGCCTATTGTGCTCTAGTGGAGGCAAAAAGAATACAACCTTTTTCAAGCCCAAATCACCCAGTGAGGAATGCCCCTGCTATATCTTTAACTTGGGACTGAGATGGTTGCAAAGATATCCCTTTGATATTGCAGTAACTCAGTAAACGGTGACTTAGTCATAATCATTTACAGCCTTTTGATGAAAATATGCACCAAGGCTATCAGGTAACATCAAATGTTATCATGTACAGCTCAAATGTCCCATTCTTCCTTTCAATATCTGAAAGAAAACACCTGAAAAGATAATTTCCAAAGTCGCATGCATAGCCAGGCTTCTGGAGCCGCTGAAGGCTACTGAAAGACATACGAGTGTTCCTTGGCAAAACAACTCCTCCTTAGACACAAGACGAGTACCAGGTAGCTGAGAGCAAGGGATTTGTCAGAATTAAACAGCACCAAGGCTTCATCAGAGAGACAGACCTCAAACCCTATACTACTGAGGAGAAAGTCAGAGACAAGCATTAGTCTAATCTTTACACATCTAATTAACAACAATCACCACCACCACCACCACCTAGGTTACAGCAGCAGTAAATACCACTAAGAGCAGTGAAGTGTAAAGATGGGCAGTATATAACTGCCTATATACTGCAAATTTACAAAGAATAGTTCAGGTTGGAATAGACTTTTAAGATTATCAAGTCCAACTGTTAGCCTAACACTGCCAAGTCCATCACTAAACCACATCCCTAAGCAGCACATCTAAACATCCCCTAAATACCTCCAGGGTGTTCCCTCAACCACTTCCCTGGGCAGCCTATTCCAGTGCTTGACAACCCTTTCAGTGAAGACATTTTTCTATGTTCAGTCTAAACTTCCCTTGGTGCAACTTGAAGCCATTTCCTCTCAATCCTGTCACTTGTTATCTGGGAAAAAAGACTGACTCCCACTTTGCTACAACATCTTTTCAGGTAGTTGTAGAGGTCTCACTAATAAGGTCTCACCTCAGCTTCCTCTTCTCCAGACAGAACAACCCCACTTCTTCAGCCAACCCTCAGAGGACTTGTGCTCTAGACTCTTAACCAGCTTTGTTGCTCTTTGAATGCACTCCAGCACCTCAATGCCCTTCTTGTAGCAAGGGGTCCAAAATTGAACATGGTATTCAAGGTGTAGCCTCACCAGTTTCAAGTTCAGGGGGGCAATCACTTCCCTAGTCTTGCTGTCACACTATTTCTGATACAAGCCAGAATGCTGTTGGCCTTTTTGTCCCCCCAGGCACACTGCTGGCTCCAGTACCTCTCTATTAGCTGGTGGACTTCAAGATATAGTGACGTACGAGACATTAAGATGTATAATATACAGGCATCCTGGAGCTGGAATACAAGGATAATCAGTTTAAAAAATAGTTGGGTTTTTTTAATACGTATATATATATATCTCCATGTGTCAAGACAATCAACAAGTCTAGATCATAATTTTGTATGAATTATACTTTGTTTTCAGTTATGTATGTTGGTGTAGAATCAAACATCCATTTTAACCACATCCAAGCACACATGATCACATGGTTGTATATATACAGAAGAACAGTAAGTTATAGAGCTTAAGCAAGAAACAAACGCCTTTGTGCTAGGTCTCTAGATTTCACTGAATGAGAAATGAAAACCAATGAACTGCATTCCTGAAGCATTAGATCACTGATCCAAGTGAAAAAAGGAATGAAATACAAGCTTGATGCTCTAAGTGATAGATGCAAGGAGCAACACACTCATGACTAGACTTTGCATTTAAAAAAATATTTATTGCCTTGCAGATGCTAGTCATACAAATGAAATTTTTAACCTACAAATTTTCAAGCCTACTTCCTATTTTTAAATGATGACTACCTGTCAGAATCAGCATGTGCAATACTCTTAAATGCTAATATGCATCTGTGTTTACCCAAGTATTATGAAAAAATGAATTCTTAACAGTTATATGGTATGAACTGCGAAGAAAGTATAAAAAAACCCCTCTTTAACTTCATCCCACATATATACATGTACAAAGTTCATACATATACAAATTCACCCGACATACATACATACACATACAAAGTCATTTTGATGTTTTTAATGATAAAGACATCACGTTGGTGCATGACTATTTCCACATGAAATATTCCACAATCATTGTTGATGACCATCTGTCAGAATGGCAAAAAAAAAGTATAAACAAGACTAAGTAGAATATTTTTTTGCTGAGTTAATCACTGACTTACATTTTACATTTCAGTAAATTACAGTACCCACAAAACATTACTAAGGTAACAGTAACTATTTCAAGGTACTTCATTGCCACGTTGCTTTGCACAGATCTGAATGACTACGCAAAGACCAAAACAATGGAGTCAAAGCTATTTTTATGTGCAGTCCAAGTCAAGAGCCTGTCTAATAAAGATTAAAAATACCAGCCTTTAATACAATGTTATAATGGTCCTATTTTACCATTACATAATGCTATTTTATGATTCCACCATCTCATGGTTAGTTGTTCTAAGTCGATGCTGTCTCAATCTTCTCCCTGAATGCACGGCTGCCCGACTTCCACACTTCAACTCTAGTACTCGCATGACTAGGCAGTCAGCCAAGTTCATATCTAAGCTCCCCAGCACAGCCCTACCGCAGGTGGTTTTATATGGCAAGCTTCTCTTCTCAGAAAGGCAAGATTATTAAGTTTTTGCTGCAAGCAGACTAAGGATTTTTTTGCTACCAAGCTGACTATGTAAGCAGTACACTTCTTTAAAATATGTCAATATTCAGGTACCCAAAACAGAAAACAGGGATGGTACCTCAAAATATATCATGGAATCAGATTTGATGAGGTCTTGGTACTTTTACAGTAAACTCCAGTGTCTTAATGAATTATCTCAGTTGTTAAGATCAAGCCTTCATGTCAGAGACTTAGAAATGTCAAAATATGCTTAAGATAAGAGTCCCCCAGCTAATAAATCTGTTAAGGTAGGACCCACTTCCTGCTCTGCTGATGCAACACTTGGGGAAACATGAAAGAATATTGTGAGTTAATACTGAAATCTGTGATTGCTTATTTTATTTATCATTTTACATTAAATAATGCTACTCTATTGTATTTCAATAAAGAAGTTTTGACAAAGTCCTATAGCAAAGGTATTCCTGTTACTTTTAAATACATATTTCAATCAGATCTGGTATTTCCAATACTTAGTGTAATACTGTAAATACTCACCTTGCCAAGTTTTATGTCATTTTTAAGAAATGAGAAAATGCATTCTAGTTCCAGTTCAATGGGATTACTTGCATGCTGAGAGTTAAGCCTTTTCAGGTTGAATTGGATGAGTGACAAGACACTTAAAACCCAAAAAATATTTAGCAGTGCATTTCAGTTCTTATTTTCCACTCATAAAACAGTATCCTATAGCAGCAAGTTGACTTTGGTGGCTTTGTTGATGGGAAAACAAAAAAAAGTACACAAAAATGGGCTGGGATCTCAAAGGTTCTTCTGCAAGCTAGATGTCTACATGTCATTAAAATTTAATGGGATTTATATGCTTAAACTTTTTTAGTTTTCTTTAAAATCCAAGCCAAAACTGAATATCCATAAAAGTTTCAGAATTATTGTAAGAGTATAATGCTTGTTTCATTTAAAATTACAGTAACTTGACAATTTCCCATAACAGGAGAATTTGGTTTACCAGACACAGTACCAGTTAAATTTAATAACCAAAGCTATTTGTATAATGACAGAAAGGATAAAATCTAGTAGTTTAATTTCTTGCCTTTATGAGTAATGAAATAAGATTAATAATGATCCTATTTCAAACACTAATAGGCTGTGGGTCAAGAAGTGACCCACCCACATACTAAGAAATTCTAATACACATTATAGAGCTAAGAGTGGTAGTCAATTTTTTCCTCATCTTCACATTTATTACTAGCTTACTGAAAAATAACTTATGGGTAAGGATAAGGCAGGGAAGAAACTAAAGATCATATTTCATATTAATGATTTGATTTGTGTGACAAAGCAACACATGTGAGTAGAGGGTTGGATCAGATGACTTCCAACAGTCCCTTAGAAATTATTCTGTAGTTCTATGACATTGCTGAAATGCTTCAAGGAGAAGGGATATGAGCTGTGATATGTATTCTTGGCACGGTGAAAATTAACTGGACTGTGAAGAGAATATTTCAGAGTTCAGATATTATTCTGTATTTTAAAAAATAATTTGCATTTATGAAAGCTGAACATTTCTAGAAATATCTTAATCTTTCATTTCAAAGTAGCAGATATACATGTGGAACAAGAGCTGCCAGAAGATACCACCTGTGCATTTCATTATCTACTGTGGCATTCAAAGATATGAAATTAATGTTAAAGATTATGTGTTG
The DNA here is from genome assembly GCA_024611195.1 of Ceyx melanurus. Lineage (NCBI taxonomy): Eukaryota > Metazoa > Chordata > Aves > Coraciiformes > Alcedinidae > Ceyx > Ceyx melanurus. Next base: position 9,320 of record JANHGL010007863.1, on the reverse strand, counting down.
TATGCCATTAACTCAAAGAGAGCAATAACTGCCCTAAACCTTAGTTTTACACTGTAGATAGGCAAGTGCAAGAATGACATCACAAGATTTTAGCAAAGAATTAGCTTTCTTTCATTCATACATATACATATAGACTTTAGCAAAATTATCTAATGCATATCCTCTTTGTAATTACGTAAGTAAAAAGACACAAGAAATATTGCATTTGGTTGAATGCAAAACCTCTATAGATGCAGGAACAATGTTCTTAAAGAATTTCAGAAATTAGCTATAATCAGAACAGTAGCTATAATCAAAACAGTGCCTCATGAAAATTTTACAATAAATGGTACATTTTATCTTATTGTAAAGTCTGTTGAAAAAAAACCCAACAGCTTCCATTTTAATGTTTTGACTACTTAATTTTGTTTCTTAGTACAGATCTATATTGAAGTAACCTTATAAAAACTGGCATCTTTGGGATCTTTTTTTCCCTAAAAGAATTCCAAACTCAGTCTGTACTGTAAGATAAAATAAAAAATCCACTTTTCAATATTTTTTTTTTGCAAAGACCACTGCCAACAGAAAATAAAAAAAGCAGAAGACTTTAACAAATTAAAATATTCTAATCTCCCTTAAAATGTAATTATTTTTCTTTAATTAGCTTATAAGAAGTGACTTTTGATTAATCTACTAAATTTAGGTACCTAGACTTGTGTAAGAGGTGATAGCACCTCCACTGCCATTGGCTGGATACCTACAGAGTGAACAATTCAGTTCAGTTGCCTCATTACACAGTATCTAGAGCTACATCAGATGCTATAGGTTATTAGACATCTATACAGAATGGCAGATATGACACATGATCTACCAACTGGCACACCTTTGTGAAGCAGTACCTGAAGCCAACTCAGGTGTCCTATGGCATCTTAAATGGCAGTGCACACTCCTATGAAGCAAATACCAATTGAAAGTTGAGTTACTCTGTTCATCCAAAAGTAGATGTCTATAACTGGTCAAGTAAATAGCTCTCTATTATTTAAAGCAGATATCTGTATAGTTATCTATATGTAGGTGTCAATTTGCAAGCCCATGGTTAGATGATGTTTCACATAAATTAAACTTATTAAATAGATGGAAGGACAGAAACCTAGAAATAATTACTATGTAGAATATTTCAACATGCCTTAGGTGTTTAACCATTTTTTAGGAAGTCATGGTAAGCCTTTTGATTTTATAAAGCTTATTGATGTCTGAGCCAACTACTTCTAGAATCAATACAAGAAGTGACTTTTGGTTCAAGAACTCAGCACAGAGAGAGGTCAACTAAAACGATGCCAACTCAAAGTCTGACCCATATTACTTTGAAATTACTTGACAAACTAGGATTACTATAATCAAGCATTTTTTCATAATGCTTTTAATTTCTGCCTGCTGTAATTAATCCATATATTTAACTCACTGAAGCTTAAGAATTCTTCTAATGCAACAGCAAATCAAGAAATAGGTCACAGCATCTCACCTAAACATTTTACTGTATTCAACTTAAAAAGATCCATGGTTTGGGCACTTTTTTTATGCTTATGGAACCTAGTCAAAACAGAAGACAGACTTGGAGAAGAAAAAAAACCCCATAACAAAACAAACACCACAACACATAAGAGAACAGAAATAACTGGAATGGCTAATACTTAATTTACTTACTATTGACATCAGTGTTAGCACGTAGTGCTGTAAATTCTGCCCATGGTGATGAACCATTTTGGTGTCAGCTGTAATCATCACTTCTACGTATCTTGGATAGGAAAGAAAACGTTTTTTCCTGGAACGTGGATTGCCGTCATTCTCTATAGATAGGTTATTTAAAGCATACTCTAAACTGAGAGACTTCTGTAAAATATTGCTTTCTCGATTTAAACTGAAGCTTGGATGTAATAAAGTGCTCTTCAACTCTTTTTCTGTAAAGTAAAAAAAAACCCAACCTGTTGAATGCAGTTTCTAAATTAAAAATAAAATATTTACAGGCAAAAGGCTGCCAAAAATAGACAAAGTGAACTTGTATTTGTGATCCAGTGAAGAACTAAAAAAAAAAAAAAATTAAACAAGAAAGTTTGTAACAGGAAGATCAATTTAGACCTCTTCTACATTATTATGAAGCTCTATCACATATGGATTAATTGTTAAAAAGAAGTTAATAGCTTTTTCATTTTTATCAATGACCTGGATGAAGAGATGGAGTGCGTCATTAGCAAGTTTGCAGATGACACTAAATTGGGTGGCTGTGTTGATCTGCCTGAGGGTCGGGATGCTCTGCAGAGGGATCTGGCCAGGCTGGAGCAATGGGCTGAAGCCAACTGCACAAGGTTCAACAAGACCAAGTTCAGGGTTCTGCACATGGGTCATAACAACCTCCTGCAGTGTTACAGGCTTGGGGAGAAGTGGCTGGAAAGCTGCACATCAGAGAATGACTTGGGGGTGCTAGTAGACAGCTGACCGACTATGTGCCATCAGCGTGCCCAAGCAGCCAAGAAGACCAACAGCATCCTGGCATGTATCAAGAACAGTGTGGCCAACAGGAGCAGGGAGGTGATTGTACCCCTGTACTCGGAACTGGTGAGGCCATACCTTGAATACTGTGTCCAGTTTTGGGCCCCTCACTACAATAAGGATGTTGAGGTACTGGAACGAGTTCAGAGAAGGGCAACAAAGCTGGTGAAGGGTCTGGAGAGTTTCTCCTATGA